>WYDF02229758.1:0-27814 GCA_009867245.2 Adranes taylori
ATAAAGAAAATATTATTAAAAGATTTCTGAGTTAGCACTCAGTAGAAATATTATAAAAAACAGAATAATAGATCTTAACAGAAACATATCGCATCAATTAAAAAGACTTAAAAAGTTGTAAATATTTTTTGATTCCTCTTGATGAAGCTACTGATGTCACATCAAATGCTCCGTTAGGCATAATTGCTAGATATTCTGAAGGTCTCGCAATGAGAAGAGTTGTTAAACTTAGAATCAATGCTAATAAGTACATCATAAAATGAATTATGCAAAGTTGTTATAAAAACATTCAGTAACAAAACAAAAGATTGTCAGTCACGACAAATACAGCACCAAATATAGAGGAAAAAATGTGGGATTCGTGAAATTGTTTATGGAAATATTTATGAAATTGTTATCCACTTGTACCATTCATTCATTGACCATCAGGAGATGTTACATGCTAAGGTCGGATTCTCAGAATTGAATGATTTAATGATAATTGTAACCAAAATTGTGAATTTTATAGCAGCTCCAGTCCTTCACAAGTGAGAATTTTCTGCACTTTTATACGAAGTTCATTCAATCTACAGTGGAATACTGGCATGACTGAGGAATGTGAGATGGCTGAGTCGCGGTAAAGTACTTGAACGATCTGTGGGGTGCCTTGAAGAAATTACGCTATTTATTGAAAATAAGGATCTGGCAAACTTTCCTCAGATGAATTATCATAAGTGGGTCAGCAATTTGATATTTTTTACAGAGCTCTCGGTTCATATAAATGAACTGAACTAAAAATTACAAGATGTTAGCAAAAGTACTGACGTTATGTTTGGATACATAAAATCTTTTGAAAGTGAACTTAAAATTTTTAAACAAGATGTTCTAAAACAATATTGAAAGTATTTTCCTCGCATAAAAAAGCATTTCGAGGAAGACATCGCAACGAGGGTAAGAGTCTATACTTATGTACCAGAATATAGTAAACTCGTTATTTAAAACACTTAAGCGAAAAAGTCAACCAGTTAAGAAGTCTACAACAGACCATTAAAATAATTAAGTATCCGGATGTAGTTGTTTAGAGTACTTTGAAATTACAGGATTTCCAATGGATGCAAATAGATGATTTGGACTTGCAACTTGCAGATTTTCAAGATAGGATTTGGACTCATGGGTTTGTCCGACTTTAGGTCGAAATCTGGAACGAAATCGTTTGAGTAATGAACAAGACTGGACCTACGAATAAGAAATTGTGAGTGCTTGGGATAGATTACCTGCCACTTTTAGCAACATAAAAAATCTAGGGACGACTATGTTACAACTTTTTCATTAACATATTTTTGTGTAACTTTGTCAGCATTAAATAATTTTTTTCTAAAATTATATTTTTCCTATAATTTCTAGTCTCCGTACCATTTGATTAACATTGGTATTTTTTTCTAAATGTACATTGTTCTTTTGTTTTTGTTCGCTTTATACATATTTCTTGATTGATTTTCAAAAGTATAAATCATTTTTACTATGGTTGCAAATATATTAAAATTATAAATATTTCTATATCTGATACGCCACCAGAGTTAAGTTAGGGTTTTTCAAAATGTTACCACGCCAAGCTCACAAAGTTCGCCATCACTGAATTAGACAGAAGATATTCGATAATTCAACTATACAAAGACGTTCAACTAGCTAACTTAAGCAAAAAAATGCAACAAAAAACCTAAAATATAAACTAGAAAACAATCTACTAAAAAGCAAAAATTTTTTTAAATACAACTGAAGAATAACACCAACACGGCACAAGGCAAGTCCTTAATATAATACAAACAAAAGCAAGGACAAATGCAATGATGAAAAGTACAATATGAAAAAGAATAAGAACATACAATCAACTATATGAGGACAGAAAAAACAATAAAAACTACAACAAATTAAAAAAAATCAGAAGGAAATACTACATGGAGCTCCAGTATTGAGGCAATACAAAATGAAAACACATCAAAAGGACAGGAAATAAAACCACAAGGACAGAGGACGAAAAAATCAGGACTACAATAATGCGAAGGGCTAAACGAGTCAGCACCAGTCAAGACTGATTATACTACACAGAAATTCAAATCTAATTTAATTTAGAGAATTGAATCTAATTTGATGAATTTAATCTAGTTTAGTTTAATGAATAGAATGAATTTAATTTAGTTAAGTTATGGGAATAAAACTAAGTTGGCTAAACACTGGTGGATGATTTCAAATGAAGTTTTTTACATCATTGGATTAATTGCAAATGTAATTTTATCATTTAAGGTAACTTTTACTGTAATTTTAAAGCATCTACAAATATTATAACATATGATATATTTATATTATTAGAACTTCTTAAAATTTGAATAAGGAAGCTGAAAGCTTCGAAATCGGGATAGTTATAATTTCATATTTTTGATATAAAATTGTTTTGGATGTGAAAAACTGTGTTTAAATTCATTTAGATGGATACTCTAAATTACTGCAGCACTTCGACTGTATACATTATACCTGTTTCAGTTCAACGGCTTGAGTGAATTCCTTCCCAAATGTTAAATGCGTAATCGAGATATCATCCAAAATTACGCCAAATTTCGCTGCCCTTTCAGTTAGATCACTGCTAACGCGTTGCGAAACCAAATCACGCTGCGTAATCAACTCACCCGCATCGAACTGAGCTACAACGGCTTTCAAAACTTCAGTTACGATTGAAGGAAGGACACGTTCCTCATAATCCGTTCCGAGGATTGTATAGATCTTCGGCAATTGATCGGGTACCGGACGAAATAAGATCCTTAATGTGATGTTCACGTTTTGTAGATCTAAATTTAAAATATATCTATGTGAATTTTTTTTTTGTTAAGAAACGTTAATTTTCATGTTCAACAAGAGAGTAAAGTTGGAAGTTACAAATTTGAAACAGAAATATTACATGCTAATAGTTGGCCATACACACACATTCTATCCTACGAGTGAACGTGACGCGTCATAACGTTACGAAAGTACCGCGACTACCTGTCAAAGGAAAAGTTGTATGTGGTGTATAAGCAAAAATTAAGTTTTTTTAAAGTCTGAAGTTTTGTTTTCCTTAAAACTTTGAACCATTTGGGATGGAAAGGAAAAGAATTTGTATACCTTTATGTGCAGTGGCGGTTTCAAATACATCAAAAAACGACAAGTTGGACAAAAAGTTGGCTGGGTGAAAGGGAAAGGTAGTATCAAATTTCTATTTTGAAAGAGCTGCGGGTTAATATGCCAGATTTTAAAAATTCGGTAAAATACAATCAATTCATCATACCCAGTATTTTTTTAATTTCTATTAACTTACCTAAGCTTTTACTTTACTTTCCATAAAATTTGTAAGTTTAAATAAATTCTGTTAGAAACACTCTGTTATCGTGCCGAACAGTGGACATTTTAAAATTTCAGGAATAAAATCCGAAATAGAATAGAATCACACAACTGCTGATTATGATAATACGAACGGCAAGCGAAAGGTTGAAATACGTTAAACACAACCTATCACAGAACCTTGCAGAAATGATTATTACAAATCCCTTCCTATGCTTTCATGGCGCGTCCATATGGCCACTAACACATGATTAGTCGATGTTTTCAAACGCGACATGAATACTCGAAGGATAGAGCGTGTGTATAACCGGCCAGCTAATGTTACATTATATAACAAAGTTTGATGATTTGAACTATATTTCAGTAAACTCTTTTTAGAATGATGAATACTATCGCACAAATCTAAAAAGAATTAAACGATTTATGTTTGAATTGAAAATACTTTAGCATCAGTTTAATTTAACGCCTTCTATTCAAACCATTTAATGGTTAATTTAATCTAGGTAAATTTTAAATGATTTTCTTTGTTAATAATGCTAGGAAATGCTTAAGCACTTGATAACAGTAACATTCGTTGGAACGACATCCATTGGCGGATAGTGTAAACTCTAAAATCTTGCTAACTTAACTCCTGTATATTGATTTTCTTTTAGCTTCTTTAATTCTACAGATCCCTATTTCTTTCAAACAACCCTGAATTTTCATATTTTTATTTATTAATTAATTTAACTCAAACGCAAGCTCTTACAAGTTCTGGGTTTTCTGTGTTTAAAGACTTACGTAAATACAAAACGAAACAATATAAAAACTAAGATGAGTTGAGTTGAACTGGTAACAATCAGGGAAAATACAACAGCCGATTAGCTGCAGTGCTGCTGGAATAGTAACATCGTGAACAGCCCTTCGTCATAATATAAATAATAATAATAACAACATGGGCGCAAGATCTTGGTCTCATTTTTATTACGGATCTGGCAACCAGAACCATATTAATCCCTTTGTTAACAAATCAACAATTGTTATGAACGATTTAGACTAAAATGACCCACACGTTTAATTTACTGTTCAATAAAGCATTTTCCACAACAAAGAAAGACCATATCTGGACCAATAGTCCAAACACACCTGTTCTGCATCATAAAGTTGGCATAAATAAGATGATACAACTCATTACATATTAATAAAGCAGAAATACCATATAAATGTCAATTTCCCTCCCTCTCCCCAATACTCTTTAACTTCGAAAGCAAGAAAGGTAGAGGATCCGTTAAGCGGGGAAAAAACTATCCAACTTAAATAAATCTGGATACAAGGTTATGTGAATTTCGTTATGCAGTTGATATAACTATTTTTAATTCAAAATATAGTTTCATTAAAATTTGTATTCAATAATCAAACAGATGTAACTATTTATTTATTTTATCATTTTCCTTTGGAAACATGCATGATTAGTATGCTACAATAAATTAAACAAATTTTACCTTTACTTCCAGTAATTACGGGTACATTTCTTGGTCGCGACCGTACATCAAATATAATAGGTCTTTGCACCCATGGAATAAAAAAATGTGTTCCCTCGCCAGACACTTGATTTTTAATACCAGTGAATCTATCAAAAATAACTGCCCTATGTCCACCATCAACTAGAAATATCAATTATAGAAAAGTTAGTAATAATTATAAAAAATGAGGAATATTACCATTGTATAGCGCTGAATTAACGACACCGCCTACTAGAGCAACGCCGAGGCCTAACTGACCAATTCTACTGAAAGCTTGTGCTGCAGCCATCGTTAATTTATCTGAAAATTAAAAATTTCTCGCTACTTCGAAGAAAATTCCGAAATCAGAGGTTATGTTAATTAAATATAAAAATTAATGCCATGTACTAACTCTGAATTTTGGATGTTCTTTAACAAATTCAAAAAATTAGACATATTTTATACCTCTTTATTTCAAAAGTTTTAATAAAACCAAATTATTTCTTCACGAGGGTGATTATTATTTAGTTCATAAAAATGGCGTAATTTGGACGATTTTGGCATAGTTGTCTATTTTACTTGAACTCTTATGCCGGGTTTACACTTATAATATTTCTCCAAATGTTCGGCGAAAAGATTTAGATTAACATTTCTTGGTCAGAATTAACAGATTCATATTAACATTTCTGGATAATAACATTAATTAACTATTATTAAAAAAGTTTTATACTTCCTAATTCAAATTTATTTATAACGGCCGGATTTGCTTTATACAAACAAAGAATACATTGATTTATATGGATATGGAGTAAAATTTGATCAAAAATCACCCGTTAGAAAAACTAATCAAGAATGAAGCAATACAACTTTTAAGAAACGAAGAAAAGAAAATGTCACAAAGAAACACAACGCATAGACACACAGATTTCAAATTGATAAAATTAAATGTATTGTTTATTTTACTGTTTGAAATGTGAAGTTCATGATTAGATTTAGTTCTGTTCTACTAGTTTTGTCACATTGTAATGTAATTAATATTCTTGTATTATAATTCATTTTCTAATGGGGTATTATTGTTAATGTAAATAATTGTATATGCTGAGAGAAATAAATATGTTTCCTGAATTTAATATTTTCGCCTTATAATTAATTTATTTTTGAATATTAAATAAATTTATCCACTTTCAGCATTTTATTTGATTTATGTTCCATATTATAAAGGGAAAATAAAAGCAATCACATAAATATTATACACCACGATAACAATCCCCTTTTTAATAGCTCGGCATTTCTCAGTTAGTCACAATCTTTCGATTTAAATAGCAATATATATCCATCTCACTCTCACCAATATTCTTATATGTTAGATGTTTGTCATTTAATAAATTAGATTTTTATTCATGAAAACCTTACCTGTAAATTACATTAAAATGTAATACAAAAACAAACTAAATATAAACATATAATACTTAACCTGTGAAACTGGATATTAGTCCTTTTAACGCTTAAATCTTGATAATTATATGCCACAAAATACTGCACCATGTTTGTTATTTATCTTATTTACTAAACTGGCAAAACACAAATTTTTAAACCTCAACTATTTAAAACAATATTTTATACTTCACAGTTGTTTTGTCACCTGTTTATATACAAGAATTACTGCGATAGCTGTACCACCACGTCATGTTTTCTCTGTCACTCACTTTTGACTTCAGCGCCTACAAATCTGCTATATGTACTTGTTTAGATTCCCATCCAATTAATACATATATGCAACCAACAACACAAAAATAAACAATATAGAATGACAACAGCAGCAGCAAACAGCCTGCACAATTAACAAATATAATTCCTGAATTAAACGATAATATATTAAACAACCATATTCTACTTTTCGCATTAATCAAGTATGTTGAGGACGCCGTACCTAACTCAAGACTATATTGGAGTGACTCCATAAATATATTTTATCAATCGAAATCGTTGCATCTCGCACCTTAGATACTAATTTTGACAACAATAGGGCAGCACGCCCTACTGGAGCATAATAATTTTACACTATTTTCTCCGTTCGAAACTGATTTCAAATAAATACAGGCTCCGAATGCCCGTGCGCTAGAATCTCCAAACCAGTGAAGCTCAATGCTAGTGGGATTGATCCCAATAACATACCTATTAATAGAAAGCTCATTAATCTCCAGCAAATCGGATTTAAAAACAAACCAGTGTTTTCCAATTCTGAAGGTAGGCAATTATCCCAATCTAACTTTCGCAACCACAGTTCCCCAAGTATGAGCTTAGCAACAACAATACTAGGGCTCAACAACCCAAGAGGATCAAATATCTGCGCAATGTGAGAAAGTACGCTTCGTTTAATAATGCCGCAAGTGGACGATTCTTTAATATTATAAATAAAATTTTCCTTACTTGAAGGCCACAATACACCAAGTGTTTTAGTATTTTCTGCAACTACAATATCCACTATATCCTGAGAGCTACCCTGAGATGTTATGGCCGACACTGTTATGTCCTTATTAGACAGCCACTTTCTCAATTCAAACCCACCAGAACGCAAGATATTGTCAACTTGCTTGCACTGTACAATCGCAGATTCCAAGCTAGTAAAACCCGTCAACAGGTCATTCGCATAAAAATCTTTAGCTGATTTTCGCTGCAGAAAGAAATGAGTTTTCATTTTTAACAGAAAGCTCTTTCAAGCAACGCGTTGCAAAAAAGAACACTGACGCTGCTCCATATGTCCCCGAGTTTAATTGATACACCTCAAGTGGATTATTTAAGTTAAATCTTCAAACAAAAACATTGTTCCGCTGTTCCAGGTTTACTGATATTTGTTTATCCATATTTGCAATATTAGAAACTACAACTGGATGTCGACGGAATCTTAGCATTATCCTACGATACGGGTGGACCTGTTGTGGACCAATTGGTAGGTCCACCAATTGAATACTATTGAGGGATCGTCCAGAAAAACTGGCTATAGAACCATCAAAGACAACTCGAAGCCTTATCGTTGTACGATGTTCCTTTAGACATGCATGTGCCTTAATCAGAACTTCTGGAGAGTCACCACATTTTTCCAGTTCCCAAAAGTGAGATAACAAATCTCTTTCACTATTAACCACTAGGTTACAAAAGGAAGAACATTTCGAGGCATCTAACATTTTTCCAGATATTATCCAACCCAATTTGTAACTCCAGAAAATTCTTGTCTAGAGAAATTTGCCTGTGACCAATAATTTCCCAAAATGTTTCTGCACCAATTAGCATATTAAGTGTAGAAGACACATTAAAGGCAGGATCCGCCACATAATTAGAAATCGGAGGAATTGAAATGTTATCTGCATTCAATGTCATAATTGGCGTTTTGGAACAAATCTCAGGAATTAAAAAACAATCGACATTTACAGAATAGCCGTTTATTCATCTAGAATTTACACAAGCAGACAAACGGACTACTGATTTGATTTATACCTGTGATCGACATTTCTGAAGCGTTTGTTTCCAATGCTAATTTTTTACAAAGGTCTGCACAAATAAAATTCGATTGTGGACCACAATCAAACAATATTCGACAAGAATGAATATTAGCAGAACCACAATATTTGCGACAGTAGTATACAGAAGCACTTCCTTATTTCCATTATTGTTTTGCTTTGCAATACTAGAAGGAGTGGATTTGTCACCTTTAGATTTATCAAAATGAAGAAGAATATTATGTTTCAGAGTACTTTTCACAAGAAACCATTTTGCATTTATTCGCAAAGTATCCGCTTTCAAAGCAATTTAAATATATCTTTAAAGATTTAATTTTCTCATACCTTGATTGCGGGATATAACTAAGAAAATACTTGCAACGAGACAATTTATGACACTAGTCAGAAATTGGAAAACCTTGTGATGCGTTGTGTGCAAATAATGCCCTAGAACTATGTGGCTTGTTTAAAGGTTTTTGTTTGAATTCCCTAGAATTTTTGAATCACTAGTTTTCAAAAGTTGAGCTCTATTCTCTAAAAATGTCTCAAAATTCTTGAACGCAGGAAGAGATTCTCCAAATTTACACTCCTCCCACTTGTTCAAAGATTCCAAATCCAATTTTTCCGATAATAAATGAATAAGTAAAATATCCCAGTTATCAGTGGGCATATTTAAGTTATTTAATGCTCTCAGATCTTTTGTAGCTTCATCAAGCAAATTTCTAAGTGAGCATGTTGTTTTAGGTATGCACAATATATTATACAAACTTTTCACATGATTGAAAACCAAACTACTCTTATATTCATATCTTTGACAAATTATGTTCCAAGCGCTTTCATAATCCACTTCGCAGACGGGAAGAGATTTAATTATATTTGCGGCATTTCCGCTTAAAAAAACGATTTTAAATATAGACTTTTGTATCGGAGCAATATTGATGCTACTATGTATAATTGATATAAATGAATCCCGAAATTCCATCTAGTTCTGTAGAGAACCATCAACGCAAGGCAAAGAAAGAGTGGGAAGTTTCACATTTTGTTGAGATGTTTGAGGACTACTGACCGCAACCATATTTTATAAACTGTAAACATTTATAAGTTCTTTACATTTACCAACATATTTATAATATTTGTCGCTAATGTCTGTTCTTGTGACTATGTCCGGTTCAAGATCGTCATTAAGCATTTCAATTTAACATTGAATAAAATCAAATTCATTTATTTAAAGTATTGATGAAATCAGATAATCTCTGTTCTAGTTCATGAACAATATTACTATCTAAATTATTAGCATTTTTTCTTTAATAATATTTTCCACATAGTTACTAAAAATTGTTATACGAGCCTTTAATTGCCCTCTTTTATGTTTACGGGTTTTAGCATTCTCTGATTCCGTCATAGTATAAATTATTCTAAACAAATCTACCAAAAATAAAACACTAAATGTATTCTTTAATTAATATAAAAACACAGACCAAAACAAACTTTATAAAAGGGGTAGAATTCTCAGATATGCCGCTGAGACATATTCCAAATATACGTCACTCCAATAGCGTTAATATGTAATCCAATAATATATTCCAGTAACTAATATATTTTTCCAATAAATATACCTTCCAAATCCAAATCTATTCCAATATAATTTGGCTCGATTGGACCATGTTTAAGACAGTGCCACAAAAAATAACAATACTAGACTGTATTTTATAAAAACTTATTTCCAAAATCCATACAAGCAATTAATAATACATTATAATACAAGAAACAATATGCTACATCTTCACATGTCTATCGCTACTAGCTGACTGTTGATCATACGATACGCGTCGTGCGCATTCGCGTCATTTTTCTTAGGTGGATTGTATGTACATATATTCTTCGCTGCGCAAACCAATGCTTCCAAAATCAACCCAATTAAATCACGATTCTGCGTCGACATTATTCTTAGTCCACCCTTGCTCTCGTCAATATGACAATAATATTAATAAGTTTATTTTATAAAAATAATGGTTGACTTTTACTTATCTTAATGTAACCTTTAAACATTCAGCTAGGGCTTTGCAAACTTCTGAAATAATGAGAGAAATATTTTGTTTCGATATTTTCAATTGGTACTAAAGGCTAACGTATGAATATCCTGTTGCTGGAAAACTTCACATCATTGCCATTTTGTTTTCTTCACAGATATGGATTCCCTAAATTTAGAGTTCAACTTTTGATCCAATCAAGTTAATAAAACGTTCAAAATCTTCTACAGATACACGAGACAAAAATTGAAATTGACCATTCGTTTCATCTAGAACAAAATTCAACTAGTGATCGCCACCTTCAAGCCTTATGTTTATATACAGGTCTGTTATCCAGTAGTCTTTCTTTTTTATTTTCTTCCGTTTAAATAAACTGAACAAAGCGATAGAAGCAGCACCCTTTCTTTTCACTATAATCAGATATAATCAATACAACTCAAAAAATTGGAATGCAGGTTTCTAAAATTAAATAATGAATTTTAACTTTTGCAGGAAACTACACCAGAACAGCATATGGTGCAAATTTCTTTAGGCATATTCAGACTACATTTTTTCGTACGACGTAGATGCATGTAGCAAAGTTGCTGCATGTTTTATATTCACAGCATGCATTTTCCTCATGCAACTTAATGCCGCAGCTGATGCACGAGAATTAGAACGTTTTCTATTTTTTAAAAGTTGCATGCAATTCTGGTTACAAATTTAATTATTAAATAGCTGGTAACTATTGTTAAAATCCCTACCGATGTTTTAACATAAGCACAAATTGACTTTTTGCAGTTATCTTTTCTTTATTTAACATTTCAATTTTATCTTATCAGTACATGTTATGTTTCAAATTAAAACAAAACAAATAATTGAGTGGTCATGAGAGGCAATTCGAATTATACCAGTTACACCAAAATTTGTATCCAAGGACGTACCCACCAGGTCCTATTTATAGTTTCACTTAACAACATCCAATGCAGAAGCATTAAAGACAACAGAATAGCTTTTAATTTATGATTATCCATATCCGCGTGAAAGAAAAACAATATTTAACTTAAGCTAAACTCAAGAATTTGGTCAAAGTTAGCAATCCTTACGGTCATGATGGGAAGTGCATTTTTGTTGCATGAAAAAATGCATAGAAAATGCGGCATCAAAGTTGCAGAGGAAAAATGAATAGTCTGAGTAGGGTTTTTGTTGTTCGTCAAAAACCAACAAGGTTTTGGGCCATGTGCGTTGAATGATGCATAAATTTTTGTATCGTTTTCGTGTGCCGCACTCCGTATTTTTGCCAAACGCGTTCGGCGAAAATATTTGTAAGTGTGGACCCGTCATTAGACTAAAATAATTTGTTACTAAAAATGTCAATTTGAAGTCTTTGGTATACCTATTCAATAATTATAGAAAACGAAAACAGCTATTATTTCTTTCTTATTACATATCTATAATCATACATAAAGGCACATTTCAAGCAAATAAAAGAAGTTTCATTAAATATCATGAAACATGAGGCCACACGGGTATCCGCGACAAGCAAATTAATGTTTGCCACTAAATGGAATTTGAAAGTTCAATTATATGCAAGAGGTCATTACATACAACATAATGGGAAATGTTAGTTGAAAATGTTCCAAACAAAAACAAACAATTCTCTGGAATGTATTTTATTAGTAAGAAAATAATATTTTCTAGTGAACTTTGGTTTTTGCCTCTTTAGGTATAACGTTCCAATAGTAGAGCAATTGTGAGAATATTATTGTATTGCCTAGGGCTGCTACCATACAAGTTATAATCATCATTGAATCGCCAGTCTCCTGTATAGACGTGAATATTCTCGCCAACGATCCTCCAAACATTAAACTAAGAGTTATTGCGGATAATTGACCCGTATGTCCATTTACGTAATTTCTATACGATTGTGCTACTTTAGCACTGAATACGATAAACATATTAAAACATTGTAGATTCCAGAGAACTTCCTTAGGCACATAACCCATTAGAACAATTGTTGTAATAAACGTGTAAATTATTGTAAATAATAACAACTGTAGAGCTTTTTGTGAATACATTAACACTAAGAAGCCTATAATGAAGGTTTGTACTCCAACAAATGCACTATCACCCCAACTACTAAATGGAAACTTCATTACATAACTGTAGAACGCATACAAGCAAATTGCACTTAATTCTAGAAGTACACTCAAAAGACTAATGCCTTCAACACTCTTACTCTTTAGAATTTTTAAAATTTGTGGCACTTTAACCAGAATTGATCCCAGAACAATGGCATATCCAAGACACTTGCTCAATGCAATTTTAAAGCAAACCGCTAAAAGCAAAACATTAATTAACTTATTTCAAATAAAATTCTAAAACCATACCATCAGTAAAATTGAATTTTACAAAATATTCATCATAGCATTGATGGGTTATTAAAAGTGATACAGTATTTCTGAATAAATCCATCTCTAATTTTCAAGTAAAATACAATGTATCGTTTGGTTATTTTATTGTTATATGTGCCTACGTTTTTGTTAATTGCTCATCTACATTACTTATAGATATCAATATCAAATATTAGTATTAACCTATCATGCACTTCTACATCCACATTACAACGAATTTAAAGATAAGTTATTGAAATTAGTATCTGATTTTGATAAGATTACATAAAAACCAATGGGCATCTTTAAACACAACTTTGACATGTATCAACTTATTGTCACTATCAGTTACAATTATCATTGATTCAACATCCATGTTGCCAAATTTTGAACTAGAAAGTATAGTAATTCATAATCAATTTATACGAGATCTGTGACTGACCTCTTTGTAAAATTTTCGAAACCTTTTAAATGTAACAAAGAAAGTTGGTTATTAAATAAAATAATAATCTATCACTTTTTTTTAAATGTATTTATTTACGGAATGCATACAACTGGAAGGATATACAGGAATCTTTAAATGTAGACAACGGCATAAGGGGAGGTGTGGCTATTTTCACCTTGAAAGATCTCACAGTAGAATTCCAGCGTAACGAAATAAATATGGAAACAGGAATAGATATTCTACAACTAAAAATTACAAAAACAAGTCCAAAAACCATAATAAGAGTATATCGACCTCCGACTATATCAACAACAACTCTCATTAGAACAATAGAAACTATAACAGATAGAAGACTAAAGAATCAAAGAATAGTCAGACACATGAACATAGACCTACTGAATTAATCCAAATCATCTGAATATAAGGACCGAATACAATTAAAATGTATACAAAATTGAGAACAAAATAGGTCCAAATCATGTCACCAGAATTACTGAAAAACATTCGAGCCTGATTGATCATGTAGTTAGCAATCATACCAATGAAAGAATAATAGAAACTGATGACACACCACTCTCTGATCAGAAACTGCTTGATATCAGGGTCAATATGGAAAACCCTGAACTAAGAAGAATGTCAAAACAAACTATGAAAATACTTAAAAAGAAAAACTACATGGATAATTTGAAAACAAGATTACACAATACTAAGGAGATTAATGACTTTAATGATATAACAACAATAATACAAAAAACAGCAAAAGAAAGCTATAAAATAAAGGAATTCAGAACGAGAAGCAATACATGTATGACTGGAAATATCATGAAATGTATCGAAGAAAATGAAAAAGCTTATAAAAAATGAAAGCTAATAGTGATGACATTGTATCCATCAACTAATATAAAAAAGTTAAAAACAAAACAAATGAATTAATAAGAAAGAGGAAAAAAGAACATCTAGATAAACAATTGGAGAAAGCTGATGGAAATAACAAAAAGATATGGCAAGCAATTAACCAAGCTTTGAAAAGAAAAGTAGGACTGAAAAAGAATATGATAAAACAACTAAAGATAAAAAATATTTTAATATCTGACCCTATACAAATTGCGGAAGAACAATAAAATAACAACTAAGATCATAAAAATAGGCATGAACCTATTGAGCCCGATCATTGCGAATCTTATTAACAAATCCCTATTAACAGGCAACTACCCAGAATGCCTAAAAGAATAATTAATTATACCGATATACAAGAATGGAGAAAGTAATGAATTGAATAACTATAGACCGATTGCACTAACGACCGTGCTATCTAATTTTTTTTAAAAAGCCTAAAAACTAGAATCGTAAAGTTTATAGAAAAGACAAAGAAATTTGATAATCAGCAATTCGGGTTCCTAAAGAAGAGTAATACTCAAGCAGCAATACCGGATATCATGGATAACGTTAATACTAATCTGGATAATAGGTACTATATTACTGCAATACTAATCGATCTAAAGAAGGCCTTTGATACAGTCGATCACCAGATTTTGCTGCAAAATCTTTATTCCATGGGAATTAGAGGATTGGCACTCAATTTTATAAAAACATACATAGAAAATAAAAAGATACAAAAAAGAAAGGGAAACATCATTAGCAAGGAAGCAAGAGTTAAGAAAGGGGAATCGCAAGGGTCGATACTAGATCCATTACTGTATCTTCTATATAATCAAAACATTCAATTAATACCAAAGTGCATAGATAAAAAAACAACGATCTATGCGGACGCCACCATTATAATATAGAAAGGTAAAGATTCAAGTATCACAGCAAAGTATGATAAATAAGGACATAAAGCGGTTTGAACAATTGACTGAAGCAAACAAGCTAACTCAAACACCGGAAAAACTAAATACATAATTTTCAAACAAAAGAACAAGAAGAACATAAAATTATTTTCGGAAATGAATGGAAGTAAACTTGAACGAGTAAAAGTGGCCAATTATCTGGGCGTACTGATTGACGAAGAATTAAAATGGGATAAACATATACAGAAAACAAAAAACAAAATAATTCAAAACAAAAATATACAGATGTGGGAAAATTGACCAAAGAATTGCAACTAAAATATATAATGCATATATCCTGAGTCATGTAACTTATAACATCAAGACTTGGAGCCAAACAGCTACTAAAAATCTGATGGAGATAAACATATGTATGAAGAAAGCATTGAAAGCACTATTAGGCGTACCAGGAACAACGGACTCAATTAAACTCTTCGAGACTACGAAACACTAAACATACACGAAATTGTGAAAATGGAAAATTGCAAAATCATATACAAAATCAATCACCAAATGATTAAAACTGATAGCAGAATAATTCCAACGAACACTGAAATTCACAATCATGAAATAAGAAGAAGAGATGAGCTTCATCTACGCAGGAAAAGAACGAATGTAGGTTAAGAGACATAACCTATAGAGCATGCAAGAGCTATAACGAATTACCAAGGGAACTAAAGAAAACCAATAACTTCAATAAGTTTAAAGTAGATCTCAAGAAGTATTTACTCAAGCAAAGACAGGAAGAAAGGAATAGAGTATGGACTAAATAACTAAAATGGACAGGAGTAAAGAACTAGCGAACATCGAACAACCTGATATCATTCCCTCATACCAGAAAATTAAATTCTTACTAGACATGATAACAAAATTTGATTTTGAAATTATAAATAGTTTATCTTAATTGAAGTGTGAAATATTGGATTCTAAAATAAAATTAAAAAATAAATTTAAGAAGTATATAAAATGTATTAAAAAAATTTATTTAAACTATTTTATTAGTGTATTATAAAGCTTCGCAAAGAGCTCTTCCTTAAAGTTATAATAATTTTATAACGAGTCCCACACGATGTTTGTACTACTTTTTTCTTAACGTGATGTGAAATTATAACGCAGATATCTTTGATTGATCTCCTCTACTTTATAAAATAACATTGACAGTTTTGCTTTCGCAAAACTGTATATTACTACTTTAACCCCAAGCAGTTAAACTGATAAAAGGGTTTAAATAAAATGAGCAGACGTCCTAAATTTTCAGTCCACGTCCCGATTTCTTACAACTCGTTTTTTGGTCCCATATTTGTAGCATTTGTCACGATTTTCTGCGAGAATGTCCCGATTTTTGGAAAGGATGCGTGCGAATACATGTTAAATATAATTTTACAAACACTGAAATCAGAAATATGCGAAAGAATAAGCCCACCGATGTTGTATGTGTGGCCTGAAAAACACTATTGTATGACGGTGCGGGGAATGGGAATGACAAATAGGAACCCACAAAAAATAAATAGGGCGTTAGATTTTCTAGCTTCATTTCCTGTTTTTTTTTCTCACCAAAAATGTGCGGCCCGTGTAACATAGCAAACAAATGTCTGCGAGAGGAAGTGTCCCACTATAATGTGAAAATCTGGTCACCTGAGTTTAAATTTTGGTTAAATTTTTGCTGATAAAACTCTACGCTAACCACTTTTATCTTTGATGTACCATATACGTAGGTAATACGTATCAAAAACTTCTCCTTCCCTATCGGACCGATCTGGGTGAAACTTGGTAGACCGGTGTAAACTATAAACCCCCAGAAAGGTTTTTTTTTTATAAATTCAATGTCAGGTGCCATTTTTTTGTTGGTCAGACATTTGGTATTCAAACTAAGAGGCAGAAATTTTGCAGACGTATAATACCTTATATTATGGGTCAAATAAAAAAGTTCCATGTTGATGTTGATGACGGATGAAGACGAAGGATGATGATTAAACGTTGTGTGTCGATAGCTTCTTTAAGAGATTAAGTGTTTTCATAAAAGTCGCACTCCATAGCACTGGAGTAATTTGACATTGCTGTCTCGATTCCTATAAAAGTTGGAAAAATAAAACCTAGCAAGCATATATAAGACTAAGGGACCTCAATTCTGCCGTTGTAAACACTGAATAACTTAACCAATTTTGAGCAATAAAAAAATGTTCCGCATATGATGGGCCAAACTCTTATCGTTTTAAGGATATGACCCTTAATAACTTAAAATTTCGCAACTTGTCGCCATGACAACCAACATTCAACAATTATATTATATACATGTAAGGCCTACATAATAGCTCATTTAAGCAAAGTTACAGGAGAAAATTATTTTACGTTGTATGAGACATATAAAGTGCTTTCGCAACTGAATACAAGATGTTATCAGTGGCGGGTGCACATTATAATTTTGGAAAGAGTCCAAAATGATTATTTTAATGAGAAATTCAGTTTTAAAATTAGAAGACTGAAATTTCGCTCGCATATAGTATATTTTATTATGTGTCGAATTAAAGTAGTGCCATCCCTGCAAGTGGTATAGAACGCGACGTTGCCACATTGAAAATTTTACAAACCTTTCAGGAACTATAAAAGATAGTACACTTGAATAAATTTTAATTGTACAGACTACCAAAATCTCGTTCAATTTCATTTGAAATATTTTTTTCTAAAATTACAGTTTAACAGGTATACAGGGTGTTTCTTGTTTTGTAAACTTTGCCATCCATTTACTCGAAAAGGACTATTGTACTACATTAAATATTTCGGTTCCTTTGAAAGTTGAAAAAATAAAATGTCCCCAATTTTATGCAAAGCGAACACGAAGAAAAAGTGATTCAAAAGCGGTACTGGCGACAAATTAAGTCAAAAACGTAAGCAGACCTCGCCAAAGTGGACGAACTCATATGACAGAGGCAGACTGGCGTGCGAAGCTCTTTTAGAAATCAGCCGAAAAGGGAGTCAAGAGGGGTCGTAGACCATGCCAAACCGGACAGCGGAGCTGTCAGCGCCGTAAGCGTAAAATATGGGGACATGGGGATTCATGAGTAGGCGATTAATAGGTTAAAAACTAATGTTGTTTAGTTTACCCTAAACACTATTGTCCTAATTGAATAGACGATTTGAAAGGTAACAGTCAAATTAAAAGGTTCAACTATTGTTTTATGCAAGAAATAACAAAACAAAACGTAAGACGTCCAATAAATAAAGATGGGGTGGCGATCACGTCCTCGAATTTTTTTTCAGTATAAAAAGATTATGTTATTGTAATCGTTAATAGTGTTAAAAATGATACTGTGATAATATTATTACATATTTTTGTAAAAAATCCATGAAAGTAAATCTAAAGGAAAATTAATTAATAGACATCATACTTGGCAACACACAAAAATATGAATTAAAACCCATTGATGTGAATAGAAATAATTTTGGAAGAATGATAGTCATAAATGAAATCTTCCATTACACAAATTATTGTATAACAATTTTTAAAACGGTTTAATATGGGTATTTAAATGAATGATTCTAAAAGATTAACTCCTAAATGTATACCAAAATATATAATTACATTCTAACAAGAACAATGTAAAACCTAAATAAAACCATTGTAGTAAAATTTAAAATTGTGTATATTATTGTTACATAATTATATATGGAAACTTTCATTCGTCAGTAAATTTTAGAAAATCTATTTTTAATTGATTATAATTTATCTACTTTATACTAAAAATATATGAATTTTAATTAAATTAACAATTCTTAACAATTATTAAGGAACCTGTTTTTCAAAATTACTTTAGAAGACAATATGTTATTTTATGATTAAGTTAAATTATGAAAATAATATTTAGAATTGCAGTAGCAAATGATGATGATTATGGAAGCCAATTGTGTTCCAAATACTCCATTTAATTAAAATTTACCTAATGACTTATATTACTTGTAATTAGTTGACATGTTTCAAACAACGTTAACCAAAGTTAACCTTAAATTTATTTAGTTCTGATGAAGGGGCGATTCTTGGTTTAAAACATGTCAACTAATTACAACTAATAAAATAAATTGGTGAAATTTTAATTAAATGGTGTATTTGAAATACTATTGAGTTTAATTATCATCATAAGTTAATTTAATTAAACTGAGACGTATCAGGTTGTATAGTGGTAGCTACTTTTTAGACACAAACTAATATTTAATTAACAATATTTTATATATCGTTTCATACTTTTTACTGTAATGTTTATAATTATAATAATTACAACATCTAGGTTCAGTTCATTTTAATTAGTTACTTTAAATAAGTGTTTTGTGTATTTAATATATTTATGAATGTTCTTGATCGGAAACAAGGTTTTCGATTAGTCTTCTAATAAAAGTATTTCCTTGTTTGATGTTTTAAACCTTGCAAAATGTTTAAAAATATTTTTATTAGAACGATTTATTTTTCAATTAATATTGTTTCGTAAAGTAATAGGAAATAGATTTAGGAATATCTGTATCCAGAACTTTAGTCAAAATACCTATTTAGCAGACATATTTGTATATCTGAAATCTTTTGAAACAATAAAAGAACAGTATGCTACCCAAATTTGTAGTTCAATAGCTGGCTTAGCTATAAAATATATAGAAGTAATTTTATGCAGTGATCTAGAAGGAAATGAAAGATACAAATTTCTACTAACTAGAAGATTAAACCGTGATGCACTGACAAACTTTTCAAAAGCAAGAGACCCCTTTAAAACTAGTAATGAAAAAGAAACCATCATAATCCTATAGTACTAAAATTTAAAAAAAAACAATAAAAGTCCCATGCACACTTCTAAACACGCCATTACTGGAGTCGAATATTTTGATTTAAACTACGATATAGATTTGTTGTGGAATGCGGTTGTGAGACTGCATATTTGTTGTGCCATTCGGTGTCTTACAATATATGTCTTTGAATTTAACGAATTTATTTGGAATGTTTTTATTAAGTCGTTATAAAAGTAAGAGCCACTATATCTGTACATTGTATATTAGGAGGAGGGGCGGTGTTACGCTACCCAGGGACCAAACCCCGTCTGCCTCCCATCCCCCTGATGTGCGCCCGTGAATAGAACGTTATTACATGTAGCAAATTTTTGTTTGAAAGTTTTCGTATTCAAGTTTTGAGTATCGGAAAACACAAAAAAAAAATGCCTAGGCGGTGTGATTACGCTTGGATTTTATACATACGAGCACAGGATATCTATTTTTTTATAGATTTTTAATTTATAAACATTGAAATATTGCTTTTTATTTTCGGTACAAATAAAGTTCCGGTTAAGTGCAATTTAATACTGCAAAAATCGTTACTATTATATTACATATTCCAAGTTTTTTTTATAAATATGTAAGTATTTTAAATAGTTTATGTATTTATAAGAATCAATCGGGAAATTATTTTATATAGAAATTCTTATAAAAATAAAATTAGTTAAAATGCTATGTAATATTAGTTAAAATCAAATCAAATAGTTCATAAATTAAAACAAACACACTATGGGATTCCCCTCAAAAACTTTACACGAGTAGAGAATATAGTCGGCAGAAATTGCTTATCTAAAGAATGCGGCTGTGAAAACAATCTGTACACACATTAAATATTGAGTTGTGTAAATATATATATACATATATATATTTATTAAAATAAATTTCTGCTCTTGTTTAGTTTAATTAGTTTGTATCATGGCAAAATGATAGCCCAACCGGTCAAGAATAGTTCAAGCAGTTCTAAAAAAAGTCCACAACGATTGAGAGGGCACCGTTTTCGTACGTAGTCAGGTTTTTCCTATCCTGTTATATCTCTATTTATTACTTACTCGAAGGGTTTTGCTATTGTTATATTCTGTAATGTGCCTAGGTATATGTTGGTTAAATTAATGTAATACTTTTGCAGTTCGACTTGACGATACCCAAACCTGAAACCGATACTGAATAAATAAATAATTAATAAATATAAAAACAAAGAAATACTTTAATTACAATACAATTTATTATATGTTCGCATTTAATACATTCTTCCTCTTAAATTTATTTATGAGTTAGAGTGATCTTTAAGTTGAGCGTTCTGTATATATACGTCTATAGACGTTATTAACCTTCGGGCACGTGTCATTAATGTCAAGTCAAGCTGATTTGCTTCTAACAGAGTGTATGTATTATTTCTTAGCAGGTTTTAGCATATTATCACTGTAAAACCAATTGCTACTTATTTATTGTAAAGGTGAATTACTGAAATCCGTAAAAAGTTAAGAACGAAACATGTCAAGGAAACGTTATAAACTAAATGAGTGATTTTATAGGTTTTTGTGAGACTCTTTTATTAAAAATGTTCTTCATAGTGCTGACGTGAAAATGATTGTTTTTTTCGTTTTAAATGTTTGAAAGGAGTACGAAAAATGGCATCAAGCTCTAAAAGATCATGGAAACTACGTAAGTTGAACTTTGTTTATAACGTTTTTATTTTGATTTTTTTTATTTCCTGAATAAATTATAGTTTGATATAGGTATCAGAGGCATGTGTAACTTAAACAAGGTCTAATAACATTGGTTCAAGTTACCATTAATCTGTTAATTACATATTATATTCCGCAATAAAAATTATTTTTTACTATATTTGACTGTTTTCAATACGATCAAAATTTTGAAATATGTGATGCATAACAAATTATTCAAATGTAACCATGTTGAATAATAATCATACATGTGGTAAAATAGTGACTTGTAGGCGGTAGGTAGAAAAGTCTATGTCCCTGTTCAGTGATTTGCAACTATTGTATTAAACATTTTTTGAACTATTTTATAGTATTTGATGCATACTATTTTTAGAACACTATATCTCCACCGATCGGTGTTATTATTATTTATAATTGCAATTGAATGGTGGCCATACCACGCAGGAATATGGTAGATTGGCTATCTTTTATTAATGTAATATTATATATCATTACTAAATTAAATAAATCATACTTCTCTGTCCAACTTCTCTTAGAAAGTTGGACAGAAAGTCAGGGAACAATTTCTCCTTTTGCAAACATTTCGGGTGCATTTGTCAAAATCGCTTTACTTGTTGATTTCTTGTCCATTCCATTGTAAATATTTTCACCCTTTGCTGTTCTATGTAATGAGTATAATTGTACTACTTTTGAGTTTCGACTGCCACATTAGGCTCATGATCTTACAAATGTTGCTTTAGTATATAAATATCTTCAATTTTGTATTTTATTATATTTCAGAGGAATTTGTTGCTCACAATGCGAACGTTAATTGTCTCGCTTTGGGCCATAAATCTGGCCGTGTAATGGTTACCGGTGGCGATGACAAGAAAGTCAATCTATGGGCAATCGGTAAGGAGAGCTGTTTCATGAGTCTAAGTGGTCATACAACACCAATCGAATGCGTTCAATTCAACTATATTGAGGAATTGGTCTGTGCTGGTTCGAGAGGTGGTGCACTCAAAGTCTGGGATCTAGAAGCGGCGAAATTAGTTCGGACAATGACCGGACATCGTGATTCGATTCGCGCAATCGATTTTGTTTTGGCTGGTGATTTTCTTGCGTCGGGAAGTTTGGATTGTTCCATTAAATTATGGGATACTAGAAAAAAGGGCTGCATCTACACATATGTTGGTCATAAAGAAAAAGTGAACAGTGTTAAGTTCAGTCCAGATGGACTATGGATAGCTTCTTGTAGTGATGATGCAACAGTGAAAATTTGGGACCTGCGTATCGGTAAAGTGCTTAAAGAATTCGCGGACCATACGAGTCCCGTGACAAGTGCAGTGTTTCATCCGCATGATTTTCTATTAGCGAGCGGAAGTATGGATCGTTGTGTGAATATTTACGATTTAGAAAAATTTACGCTTGTATCGAGTGAACAGGAACTGGGCGCCATCCGATGTTTGTGGTTTCATCCGGGCGGTGAGTGTTTGTATGCCGGGACGAGGGATTATTTGAAAGTGGTTGGATGGGAACCAAGTTGGTTGTATGATTCGGTTTGTACCAATTGGGGACGTATTTGTGATATTTCCACCGTCCCACAACAGTTGGTAAGTTTTTTTATTTGTTTATGTGTTTTTAAATGATTATGATTGAGAATTGATATTTTTACTCTTAACTACTTTTTATATTTTATTCTTTTTATTCGTAACATAAAATATACTCGTGCATGAAATTACACACGATTGGGTTAGAATTTGGTCTTCTTAAATTGTAATGAAGTACTTGGACACTGTAATGATGTACGCAATAACATGGTGAAATAATTGTTCTGTTTATTGTTTTCTCATATTTATAACTTCAAATATATGCTTCTATTCGCGATTTTAATTTACTAGCAATATGTTGTGACGCCAATTATAATGCAAAAATGGTTACGATGTCCATACCATTTTCCATTAGCAAAATAGCGAAATAAAGATAAATTGACTTTGTGTTAATAATTTATCTTCTGATTGGATCTGGTTTTTCGTCAGCTTCTCCAGGGCGTCGGTAGAATAGGATTTTGAATGTTTAGCGTAGATGTTGATCCAGCCAGTTGGCACGATGAACATAAGAAAATGGTGTGAAATATATTATCGCAGATGCAGTGAAATTTTTATGACGTGGAAAACTGAATTTGTGGTAATATTTGCTGTCTCCGAAGTAATAACGGAAACAAGCGACGATGATGTGTTACTTTATAGAGCCATCCCTTGCCGGATGTACCGTATATCACCAGGAGCTCTAGATCGTAGCGGTGAAGAACCGGGGGGAGTTGTACACTCTTCTTCTTGCCGTTTTATTTTTGTGGTTGTTGCAGATATGTTTGTCAGTATACGTGGTGTGCGAGGACAACGTAGCTTGATAGATCTTTCTGAAGTATGATCTCTGAGGTACACTAGATTGAGCTGTGCTTGTCGATATGCTATGTTGATATGTGCTTGTCGTTCGACATCCCTCTTCCTGTGTTGTCGTACACCTCTTTTCTTCATTGAAAATGTAAATCCAAGGAAGGGGTATGAAAGATTTATAAAAGAGAAGAATTGAAGAATTGATGTTGTTAAGAGATGAAAGATTCAGCAGAAAATTATGAATGGAATATCTATATATTTTGAAATATTTATGTTTGAATGAAATATCTATGTACTTGATGTTCTTAGAATTGCTATTGCTCACTCTTTAGGAATAAGTTTGATCATTTGATGGTGGCTTAAGCTAGCACAGCGTGCGAATTTGCACACTCGGCAACAGCTAATGTAAGACCATAAAATGCGACTAGATTGAGCGGCTCCTTTTATGTGGAATTTTCTGGAAAGAAACTGTTCCTGATGGATCGGCTGGCCAGTGGAACATTGCGTGACTCGACGACAAGATATTTGTGGTCTAAAGGAAGTTTATGTTAGAAAGTTTTTGGTAGTCTAGGCTTTCGACCAATCAAAATTGCTCTCTATTGTTGACGAAAGCATAAGTGATGGAACGTGTAAGCGGTAGTAGCAGCAGTCCTACTCCATCAAAATCTTAGAAGCATTGCATTGAAAACGCCTTCTGATAAAGTAACTTGAACTAATAACCAATCAAATTTCTCGAATGCACCAAAAGGGTGCAAAGCTTAAGGTCTTATTTAAAACGAAAACTTCGTTAATGCTTTTTCCAGAAAAGAACTAATAATAAATCGTAAAACTTAAAATAATAGTAATAAAGTAATGTCGTTATAAATATTGAAATGCGAAAATATCCTATACGTGTGAAGAATGTACTGATACATTTACAAAATAAAGGATGCCGCTAGCTTTCGGCAAAACACGTGAGGAAATTTTGCTACATCTATACTGTATGTTTTTCTATGCCTGTCGATAGTCAGGTAGCGAAAAACATCGACGAACATTTCTCGCGTCTTCATCTTGTTATCGGAATTTGGATTTTATTTTAAACGTTTTAAATATTTATAATATGACTTTACATTAATATTACTAATTTGGTAATTACGTATTACTAAATTGATGTATTAATTGGTGTATTATATTTGTTTGAAGAATTGAATTAGATTTGTATATTATATCAGCGGATTACTCATTGAAATGATGAATTATTAGAGAATTGCTGATTGCAATCGCTAATTAATTGTATGAATGGTAATCTGGTATCATGTTTTTATTACGATTATTTTAGACAGCCAACCTGTGGTACTAAATTTCTTTCTAAGCCTTTGTTAAGAAGATTAAAAATATTAAATGTATTATTGTTTTTGGTGTTTCATGATTTTATTTATCGATTTATTCTTTTTTAGTCAGTAACTCCATCATTGATTGATGAAACTGAGAACTTCTTTTGACTTCATTAAGCATCTTTGGAGCATATTCTATTCTGCACTTTTCTTTAAAATAAGTCAAGTCTTTTGGAATAAAGGTAGCTTAATTTCCGAGTGGTGTCTGTTTTCTTGGACAAAGCCGGTTCTCGTTTTTTATAAAGCCGGTTCTCGTTATATTATCATTACTCGGTGATCGAGTTCGACATATTGAATTAAAATTTTAGCAAATCTTTAGCAAATCTTTAGCAAGTCTTTAGTAAATCGTCTTTATAATTGCTTGATAATTGCTTTATAAACCATTCAATAGGATTATTGGTCGTCGATTTGTTCGATCCGTTGGGTCTTTAACTTTCTTTGGCATTTATATTATTTTAACATTTTTTCAGTGCTGTGATCGCAGATTATTGTTTTATGGATTATCTTCGTAAGGAATACTCTTATTTTTGGTGAATGACGCTTCAAAGCGATATTTGGTATTAAATCTTCGCCAGGGGTTTTCCGGATATTCAGGTTACTAATTATGTTTGAAACCTGGTCCGAGTAACTTCCGTGTGCTTTTTAATTTTTCTTTAGTTTCTACGATGGTGTTTTTCACGATGTTTATGGTTCTGTCGTTGATTTGTTTTTTGAAAAATGATGCACATAATTCAGCTTAATATTTTTTTTCATATATGAAACGTTTGTCTGGTTTTCGAATTAGTGTGTTCTCTCCTGGTTGTATTCTCATCTTCTTCAAAAATGCCATAGCTCCTGTTCGCTGTCTTTCAGTATGCTTCTTCCACTGACGAATTCCATATCTTTATTCGTTTGGATTTCAACATTTCGTCCACTTGCTTTTGTAGATTTTTGAAATCATTTTTGTAATGAGGGTGGCGCGAAAACACGTATCTCTTTTTCATTTTATTTTTCTCTGTTATTAGGTGTTTTTCCTATATTAAGATGCCACTTGTTTTCTTTGAGGCCGGGCGCCGAACAAATTTTACTTTCTCCTTGGATGTAACTAGAGCGTTGGATAACTGAGTCGTCTATCTCTTTAGTTGACTGTATTTCAGACGACAGAGGCTGAAAATTACACATATCTTGTCCAATTTGTTCTTGTTGGCAGCTTTTTGGCATATTCGACAAAGCTTCCAATTTCTGTAATCAGCGGGAAGTGAAATGTTAAAAGAACTAACTCTGTTTTGATATTTATGCCTTTATTCATTTGATGGAGCAGAAAAATGTCGATAACGTCACCTCTTGCATTGGATCTGATCGGAATTGATGTGGGTTCATTTGGACCAACAATGTTTCATTTATATGTTGCTGTTTGTATTCTGTGCAAAAATTTTCCTGTCGCGTTCGTTATTATTCGACTTCCCCATGACGGATATTATGAATTTAAATTCCCCCAGCGATGGTTTTTCAATGTTTACGTATTTCTTCATCATTTGCAGTTGTCGGAATGACTGATGATCTTAAATACAGTGTACCTATTGTGAGTTCAAAGACAGAAGGAAAACAGACAAAGACTCTTTGAAATACAAGGACCTAAATAAAAAAAGTGAAGAAAGCAATTAGAAGAGACAAAGTTCCTATAACACCCAAGTGATCAAGGAAGCCACAGAAAACAATGCAATATGAGAGTTCTGCGCTCCGGTCTATCAAAAGATTACATAATAATTCATAAGATGAAGACTGACCAAGGAGAAACTACTGTACAGAAGAACGAGGTCACGGAGATAATCCAGAACTCCTACCAAAGACTATATATACAATCAATCAATTCCACCCCCACATCAGCCGAAAATGGAAAGCAGATAGTCCAGAATGTGGGATCCGAAGAGTTAAAAGCGATTGACGGACGAAAACTTAAAGCAGCGATGAACCATGGGTCATTCCATGACACATCAACCATTCACTCAACTTCACCATCTTCAATTTTTATGAAAATTTCATTGATTATTCTCTCCGATGATATAGATGAGAATATATTTTTAGAATTTTTTTATCTTATTGGGTTTTGGTGTAATAATTTTTTAAATTTTGAAATAGTCATTTTTTGCCATGCATTAACTTTTTAATTCTTGAATTACTCAAGTTCTATTCGATCTAGAGAGATGTTTGATACCTCATGTTAACGGGAATTGCATAAGGTTTAATATGATCTGCTACACATGAACATGTTTGGTTAAATTTTTTTTAATAAAAAAAATAATATTGAATTTTTGGTTTTTTTATTTTCTATTTTTTGGTGTTTTTTATTTCTATTTTTTAAAATATGTGTTTTTGTAGTGTTATAAGCTTTAAATCCTAAAATTTACAGAGTGGAATCTTCATGGGATCAGGAGATATTACAAAAATAAGTTTATTACAAAAAATGTCAAAAACTGAATTTTGTTAAGTTAGCGCATTTAAATATTTTTCAAAAAAATCTTATTGGGTTTTGGTGTAATAATTTTTTAAATTTTGAAATAGTCATTTTTTGCCATGCATTAACTTTTTAATTC
>WYDF02229759.1:0-21042 GCA_009867245.2 Adranes taylori
CATTTCTAGACAGTTTCGTAGGCGAGATGTGAAGATTCTTTCAAAAGTTTTTCCTAAGACGTTAAGAAGTGTGATTGTGTCTTTGCGAGGTTAAGGAATCATGACCGTTTGGCCAGTTTCACATTCTATTGGGAAGTGCCCTAATAACAAACATTTATTGAATAGCTCGGTTAGGAAAATATTCTATATAATACGGCGGTATTTATAGACGTGAGCCGCTTACACATCTTTTATTCTATTATCCGGGTCTCTATGTAGCCTACTTTGTAATTAACTGTTACGCTCATTAACTGTTACGTCCTACAGTTATCCATACATGTCAGTGAGGCAGCAGTAGTCTCCATATGATAACAAACGAATACGCATTATCAATCAATATTATTCACGTTCCCTACTCTTATCTGATAACGCTATATGCGTTTCTATTATCACGCGGTTAATGCGTGCCTATTATCACACAGCTAAGGCGTACTGAGCGGCGAATAATAACTAAACCTATCTTTCTCTTGTTAATACTGTATTCTTATTTAAGTATTAACAAGATATTCTAAGTGCCTTCATATATTTAAATTATATTTTCATTTTATCTTATAGGATTCTTTCTTTCCAGTAGCGTGATGTTACCATTTATTAATTTAGGTTAATCAATTTTTTTCAAGTAACATGCTATGTTACAAAGTATTATAATTAAAGTAGTACTCCTAGAGGAGAGACTATGAATCTAGACGTTGTGCCGTATGCAGTACAAAAAGTGAATCTGAGAGGAGCAGATGAAGTTGTTCATTATTGGATAGTGCTTATGTTTCAGTTTGTATTATTATAAAGTTGGCGATAGGTGTGGGAACCTATGTTAATCCACTGTTTGTTTTTTAAATAAATTATCTGACCTGCATCAATAATAATCATGATGATTAACAATAAGTAAACTTTCTTTATTTAGTATATAATAAAACTTCTGAGTATCAGTATATGAAATACGGGTGTTAAACTTTCTAGACATTTTTAGTGTTTACTGACTAATAAGATACAAAAAACTGTTTTGAATTTAAATTAAATTTTTATCATCCGTAATAAACATTTATACCAACATCATTACTTGAAAATGTATTATAATAAATTTAAAAATTTTAAGACACCCCATACAGAGTTAGAAATATATAATCTAGCTATATGCTTAAATCGCATCTTATAATTTGTATAGATACTAAAATATTTTATACTCTCGTGCGAACGCGCAATTTAAAAACGAGTTATATATTTTTATATTACTAATCGGGAATAATTTCGGGTTTTTTAGGGCCGTTGATAAATGCATATTGTTTCACGAAATTATTGATTAAAACTGATGTAGACGCCGAAGAATAATAATTTTAGAAAAATGTACGAACTCCAACAGTTTTATTAAATGCCAATTTATTCATCCATATTTCTTATATATGTATATCTGCCAAAATAGTCGGATATAAAAACACATTGTTAACGGATTTCTTGTCTACATGGGTGCTACTCTTTTTATTTAACTCGTTGTAGCACCGTAATATAGAAAATATCTCCGAGGTGCCCGAACATAATTCGAGTATTTTTTTTATTGATTATAAAAAAATATTTTTTTAATAAATGTTTCTTGAAATACCGAAATTTTAATTGTTTTAGTCTAATTTTAAATATATTTGTTATTATTTTTTAAGCTTAATTGAATTTAATTTGGTAAAGATACGTAAAGTTTCCGTTGCGTGAGTAGATTACGTACAATAAAATGTATAGTCGAACAATAAAATATTTTCTCGCTATTAGAATTTTTCCAGATAAAGGATTTTACTCCAGGTAAAGGCTAGAATACAACCTTGCAGTTAGTGACAGGCACCACAAATGCTATGAGACCAAAACAAAATGTCATGCCTGAGAGGGACAGCCCCGCTCCCCCAACGGTTGAGCATATGACCTACGACCCTATCTCGGAAAACAAAAGTGTCACGACACAAGTAACAAGAGGTAGAAACCGGATGGATCAAAATGTAACGACTAGGAACTCGAAACGAATTAAAGATTTGCGATTTGTCGCATGGAAGGTACTCAGCCTTTACAGGTCTGGGACGTTCCAAGTACAACAAAATGAATTGCTCAAATACAGAATGGAAAGATGGAAAGACACAATGACGATTAACGAAACCTATACACAATATTTTACATTGGCAGCGGAACAAACACTTCTGGTACCGGATTTATAGTCTAGAAAAAATACAAGACACACGTAATAGATTTTAAGTCGACGAATGGATGGCCTGAGAATGAGGTTTTTCAACGCGACCCTTATATGCGCACACCCATCAACGGAAGAGGCGAATGAAGAGAAAAGGACACATTTTACGAGCAACTTGAAAGCGTTTATGATTTAGCGCCGAAACACGACGTCAAAATTTTGTTAGGTGATATGAATGACAAAGTAGGAAAATAACAAGAATTTAGAGCGACAATAGGTTGTCAGAGCGCGCATGAAATCTCCAATGACAATGGCGTAAGGTTGGTTGACTTCGCCACGTCCAAAAACATGACTATAAGCATAACATATTTCCAACACAAGAGGATACACAAAACCAGGCGGAATTCACCAGATGGCGTAACTAAGAACCAAATCGACCTTCTATTGATAGACAGAAGGCACGGGAGTGATGCGTTGGATATGAAGTCATGTAGAGGGGCGGATGTGGGCGCTAACCATCCGATGGTTAACGTGAAGTATGTTCAAAGAATTGCGACACAAACAGCAAGAAAGTGAACGGGTGTTAGAAGCAGACAGACTAATTGTAGCTAATCTGACCACAAACTAAGACAACAGGGACCAATATCAACAGCAACTGAACGATGCGATCGGAGGAAACGAAGATGGACTCGATATTAAAAAGCAATGGAGAAACATAAAAAGCGCGTTGGAAGGTATAACTGAAAGAACTCTTGGGTTCAGTGGAACGGCGGGACGGCAGCACTGGTTTGACCAAGAGTGTGAAGATGCACTAGAGAAAAAGAGAAAAGCTAGGGGTAAATATCTACAGCGAGACACTCGGTAAAACAAGCAAAAATATATCGTCGAAAGTAGAAATGCCCAGAAGATATGTAGGAGCAAGAAAATGGAAGTAGAAAAGGCTAAGTTCCAGGAAATTCAAAATTGCCATATCAATGTGGAATACTGCAGTGATTGTATCATTGCATAACAAGGGGGATAAGATGATCTGTGATAATTATAGAGGGATATCCCTACGGATACAAGATTCTTACAAAGGCCAGTAGACTAAAGCCTCAAGTCGAAGAAACGCTGGGCGAATACCAGTGCGGATTCACAAGTAACCGATCAACCACTGACCAAATGTTCTCCCTGAGAATGGTATCCATATTACGCCATCTTACACAATATCATCTTACACTAACTGTTCATAGACTTACGGGCTGCGTACAAGGGAACCTTGAAAGGTCAACTTTATAGAGAGATGAAAGAAGAGTTCGCAATACCTGCAAAACTTGTTAAGCTCATAAGAATGATGTTGACGGACACACGCGGCAAAGTGAGAGTTAAGGGAGAGCTGACAGACAGTTTTCTGATATGGAGAGGGTTAAAGCAAGGAGACGCGTTAGCTAATCTACTCTTGAACCTAGCACTGGAGGCAGTTGTAAGAATGTGTCCTATTAAGTGGAGGCTGCCTATTTAACAGGACATGCCAAAATCTCGCCTACTCTGCCGACATAGCTATGGTAGCTAAGCAAGTCACTAACAGACAATCCAGAAGCCCTGAAGTCCGAAGCAGCCACCATGGGACTAGAAATTAACTAGACTATGGTTAACAGTAGGCACAAGACCCGATGGGGAAATATCCGGGACTTTGAAGGATTCGAGAGAGTTAAACAATTTAAATATTTTGGGGGAATCGTGACAGAAAACAGTGACCTGGCAATTGGAACTGAAGTAACAAATGGCTCGGAAACATTGATACTAACAAAGGCAAATGGAAACCGCCTAGGAGTCTGGGAACGCGAAATCTTAAGGAAAATTTTTGGCCGCATACATGAAGGAGATGGATGGAGAATTCGACCCAATGGGGAACTGGAAGATCTGTATAAGGGGCCGTCAATCGTCGATGACATTAAAGCAGGCCGATTGCAGTGGCAGTGGTTCGGACACGTTGAGAGGATGTATAAAATCAGGATACTGAAAAAGGTATTGAATACCAAGCCAGAAAGGAGTCGTCTCATCGTCCGCGCAATAGATGGATGATTGATGTGTCCGAGGATCTATGCAAATTGAACCTCCGAAAATGAAGCAAAAAAGCTGTATCGAGAGAAGAATGGCGGAATGATGTTGCCGCGGCCAAGGTTCTTCAACGACTGTAGGTAGCGCCAGGATAAGTAAGTAAATAAAAGGTTTTTGCTCACCCAGTCCTCAAATCTACAAAAGCTACAAAAGCTACAATCGCTACACTATATTTCAGAATGGACAAGTTAGTTTACAAATTTAACAGATTATGTTCATATAACATGATCTATTATGTATGAAACATGAATTGTGTTCTTTTCTGTTTCGGGAATATGATTCCAGTACTTGAAGATTGTTCCTGCCAGATAGCCACCACCAAGCCACTGGGACCTTGCCTTAACTCGTTCTAAAATAATTTGTGACGTCACGGCGGCCATGTTGGGATCTAACATAAATAGTTTTTGTGTTTGACAGCTGTCAAAGTAAAATCTAAGATGGCTGACGACAGGACGTTTCCGGTTGTCAAAATTTGGAGTCAAAAATAACAAAAAAATGTCTATATTTATCACTTTTTTGGCTCGAAATTTGAATTTTTCGTCGCGAGATGTCGTGAAATTTAGAATAGCTGTCATTTGGAAAAGCAATATAGCGGTAAATTTAAAATTTTTAATAAAGAAACGCAACGCGCGCGCGCCTTAGTGTGCATTTAAAAAAAGCGCGCCATCAACGTTTTATAACTAGATTTAAAGTGTACGTTTAGCTTTCATAATCGTTTACAAGAATTGAAATATAAAAAAATCAAAGGCATTGACAGCCCAATATCAAGATATAAAACAAAAAATCCAAATAGGCATTTCAGTTCAATTTACAAAGTACAAGAGTATATGCACCTTTAGCTAAATTTCAAACTCAACCGGATATGACAATCATTGTTGTTTGATAAAGAATTTAGCAAATTTTTGATCTATTTTGAAAGGAAACCATTTAACAAAATCTATGCCCATACGAATCTGTTCCTCACACAAATCAGTTTTGGGCTACTGTTTGGTTTTCGGTTTTGTGTCGACTGATTTTTTCTATGTTGATGTATGGTTGATGTATGAATAATACTTATTTTATTTCTAAAGATTTTCATATTATTACCATTGGTTGAGTTTTAGCGCATCACATCATTAGATGTTTTACGTATTCATTTGCATTCTTTAATCAACGACTTTACTTGAAGCACTATTTAACGGGATCAATATAAGTTTACTGTAATAAATTTGTATCTAATCTGCTAATATTGAGGTTTCTCATTTATTCAGATTTATGGCTTGCACTTATCGCACAATTATTTAATATTGGGATTAAAATGATTAAAGCCATTAAGTAAGTATTAAAATGTTGTTTACAAATCATGTTTGTACACTTGAAGTTAAAACAACTTTTAAGTTATGCTCTATTAGTAATCATAATTACAAAATCACTGGAAGGAATTTTTAGATGGCCCCACGACCTTTATTTTTATATACTGAAATCAAAGGTTTCACTATGTACTATGTAACTTTTAAGAATGTTCCGCCTCGTGTACCAGGTCTCGTTCGCTTGATGCACGCTCACAGTTCGTTTTGTTGATATTATCACCGTATCTTTGTACTGTTTTACATGCACCGCTTTTGTTTTGTTTGTAATAGAATCGCTACTGTTTATTTGCTAACCACCAACAATGCGGTATTGTTTTAATTTCACATTTATTCATTTGTTTATTATTGACATTTAATTGTACATATATATTTCTTTCTTTGTTTATACTGTCTAGAAGACCAATAGACGTCATTTTGTTAAATCATTTAATGCTGTTTCATTAATTAGCAGAAAGAATTCTTTTCAGAACCGCGATTCGGCCATGTTTTTACGCCAGCCAATTGTGAACTAAACAATCTCTCTAAATCTGGATTTTAATAGATCAATTAGAAAGCGTGTGGAAAGTGTTATCAGGAAATATGTAACATATTGGCATCAATAGGTGCTTTACAAATAGATTAACTTATCTAATTAATCACTAATTTTGAATTTAGTCTTGCTACATTGCATTTATTTCAAAGAATAATTTTATTAAGTAATAAACAAATTTTTGTGAATTTGTGTTAAACTTTATCGAATGCGAATTGTCCTCTTTAAGAATATACTATATAAAATAACTATTGAGTTTTATTATTTTATGTGTTATTCTAGCCCGATATAATTTCAGTGCTATCAATTAATTTATGTTAAAGAAAGACACAATTCTATCCCTTTTTTATATAGTCAGTTGGGTTTATATAGTCGGATGAGTTTTGTATGGTCGCGGGTTTGAGTGGGTATACTCAGAGAATTTGGAACTTATTTATCTTGAAAAAAAACTCACCCCGCTATACTGTCACGAGCAAAAATAACGCGACAATATCCAGGGAACCGTTGACGCTGAACTTTTCACGTTGGATATTTTTTAACGAGAATCAAGAAGACGATTAAAATGTGAAAGAATTTGTTCTATTGTTGTAATGATCAAAATTTTACTCAGCAAATGCATTTACTAAAACGTTTATAATTGAGGTTTTCTGTGGATGTTATAATGGAGGTAATATTTGTTTCCCAATTTTTATTATGGCATTTCCATTACAACCAATTTACATATATAAAAATACATTTGTTGTTCAAGGTCAAATTACTTCAAAGTTAAACCGTCATATTTCTATCACTTGACAATTTGAAGGATCTTTCAGTACAGGAATTGAAACAAAAGTTACGTAGCCCTCTTTGAGAACTTCGAGAAGACGGGGCCGCAATTGTGCATTATTAATAAAACCCTTGCATATTGTCATCTTTTTATTTTTCAAAAACATTGTTTGAAACATTGTTTGAAATAAGCATATTTAGAGTATTATTCAACATAAGTTTAATTTTTTGTCTGCGACGGTTTCGGGTTTATTGCAAAAGCATGCTTTTATTTCAGACGTGACAAAGTTACATTTCTTACAGGTATTTAAATTGGATAAACGCACGTCAACGGACAGGTTCAAAACTGTTGAAGTGTTGTGTAGAACAATAAAAGTAGTAATTTTTTTCTTGTGCTTAATGGATAGTCGTTGACTAATACCAAAACATAGTTTTTTGTGAGGTTTAGAAATGCTCTTTACGCACGCCCCATACTGGTTCAAGTATTGTATGGGATAGTGTGGGTCTCGGCTTTATAAGTCAATACCCACTCAACCCTCCTTGGGGTTCTACCAGCCTCCTGGAATCGCACGTAATGTGCATGAAGTCTCGAATGCTGGAGACATATTTTTTCTGCAGCTTTAGTTTTGCTCGTATCTGCTTGGTCAATTTATGTTGTTCCAACCGAGTTTGAACCTATGTTTGCATTCCTGGTTGTGTCCGCTGTTTCTTGTGCAAGACACACGTCGCAAAGTTAGAAACCGCTCTCCAAATTTTGCGATCTGTTATCCTTGTCGCATCCACTCTACCATTCAACTAAGGAGGCTTGTCTGAATAAATTATCTGGGACCCCCGTCCCATGCGACTTTGTGTCATATGCTGATTTTCATTTGTTAACCAAGATTTCTGCAGGACAAAGAACTGCTGTTATCCGCCGCTGTATCAGTGGATATAGTCCAATATCCACGTATAATTCTGAGCGCTACCGTCCTAGTTGCCCTTCTTAGTAGGAATTTATTTCTTTGGGCATGCTGACAGGGCCTGCATATAACAAAGTTGAGTGAACCACCGAGGATAAGACCCTTCTTGCCGCCTCCCACAGTCCTCCAATATATGACATAAGTCTGCTTGTTATGGTTTCCACTACCTTCGCTTTATTGGTCGCTGCCACTACTTGTCGGGTGCATCTGAAGTTAGCTTTAAGTAAGACACCTAGATATTTTATTTCTCGTCTAATCAGCACTTTATACCCTTTGATCTAATTTCGATAAGTCCATCCCTTCCGCTCCTTCTTGTTGATAACAAGCTGTTTGTGTTTTATTTTTGGCAAGGCACAACGCTTTGATAGAGAGCCAATTCAATATCTTACCAGTCGTGTAAGAAGCATCTGCGTGGAGTTGATCGGTGCTTTGGTTCCTAATAACTATGGCCACATCATCAGCGAAGTCTAACGCTTGGATTGTTCCCGGCAAGTTTAGTTTTCATACGTCGTCATAGATAATGTTCCACAGCCGTGCTCCCAGTATAGATCCCCGGGGAATTCTAGACGTCATATTAAATTTCACCCTATTAGTACCTTCTCCTACTATAATCCGGCGGTCTTGTAGATAATCTCCTGTTACCCGTAGCAAGTAGGCTGGTACCCGTCCTGTCAATAATGCCTCCATAGTCGCTTGCCACAGGAGTGAGTTGAAGGCTTAGCTCCATTAGGCAATGTTACAGCTGCCGGTAGGGCTCAGAGTTACCTGTAGCAGCCAAATCCAATACAACCGTGATCGCGTGTACTGTGTTTCGTCCTCGCCGAAACCCGTATTGTCTCCGCCTTTAGCAATATGCTCCTGGAGTCTTGCAGCTATGATGCCCTCAAGGTTTTATGTCCAGCTTCTTGCATTACTCGCTCCAGGAACTATCCTTGCTTCGGTAAATTTCAAGCCTTAACTTCCTACGAGCAGCTTTGAGTTCCGCTAGTTGTAGGTCAATTTCTACAGAACCTTTCTACAGAGCGCGTGTGCAGCTGGAACCAAAACATAGTTACGTGTACATGTTGAAACAATTTAATCTTTAGCATTGTAATCCTTTCTAATTAATTTAATTTTCTTTTTTTTTCTTAATATTACAAATGTTGTTCTACAAACTCAAGTTTTAGGTTTGTTGCAGATTCTATTCTTTTAAAATCTGATATTTTCTAACGCGGTGTTTCCTGTTTCGTTGATATGATACTAAACGAAAAATGGTATTCTGCTATTTTAATCCTTTCCAGTTTCCTACTTGTAATTGCCTGAATAAAATCACATATATTGTTTCGTTTATTTAATTCAGCCCTATATATTTAAACATCATCTTGTTGCAATTAAAACTTGCATCACATCGGTATGTAAATTTATCAAGATTGTGGGTGGTTACTGAAGCATGTACAATATTCTTATAAAACACAAGAAGCTAATCCAAACCTCGAGTAAAAATCAAGCAAGCAGGTTTCATTTCGTGTGAGAATTAAAGCCATTTACTTATACGTCATGTAATTTTATCTGATTAGAATGTAAGGAATTTTTTATAAATTGTATATATATATATATATATATATATACATATATATATAAATGAAACGTAAAGAACTGTTAATGTATATAAAACTATGATCTAACTATGATCCATTTTAGACGTTTGTTCATCATCAATTAGGACGTCGAAATTGAATTTTGTAGCTTAGCATCCACCTATGTTTTTATTTAACCTAAAACAATTTTCGTCAATGAACTCATTCACTACCTTTTGCCATTAGCTTGCGACACACACAAATGTTTGTCTTAAGGGCTTTCTCCAGTGCGGTTTAAGTCAGCGGTCCTTCGCGGACTTGCTATGTGACAGACCACATCTTTTTCACTCCACTAACTTGGAAGAGTTGTCCGCAGGCAACTCTGGCGTACTTAATCTGTCGCAGACAAAACGGTCTATTAGTGGTGAAATCTTTCAACTTGTCTGCCGACTTTGCCAAAATTATGGAATTCAGTTGACAAAAGGTTTTAGTGCCGTTTTCGTTTCTGAGTCTTTACCGTTTCTGCGTAAATGGGTACAAAAATTGTTACTGGAAAAGGAAACTAAGTCATTGGCCTTTATTAAAGCAATTGAGAGAAAAGGAGCCCGATGATTTTAGAAACAATTTAAAAATTGACACTAGTTTTGATAATTTATTGTCTATGGTAAAAGAAGGATGAACAAAGCAGATACTGCCATGTGAGAACCAATATCTCCAGAGGAACATTTAATGGTCACGCTCAGATTTCTTGCAACACGCAGATCATACGAAGATTTAAAATCCTCCGGTGGGATTTCTGTTCAAGCACTGGACATTATACCACACACATGATCCGTCATTTTCGATTCGCTGAAAGAAGAATATATGAAAGTCAGTACAAAAATCTTTAATTTGTATTTGAAAAGCAGAAATTTGCAAATGAACTTTAAATATTGTAATATACATAACTACGTATCATAAGAAATATCTTGTGCAACATCTGAGTAATAGGTACATAATGTATTAGACGTAGCAAGTTCGTCGCTTGGCTGAGGGGGCACTGATGGTGTGTTTACGCTGTATTGTTGTATTGTTGTATGTTGTATTGTTGTATTGTTGTATTGTTGTTGTATCGCTGTATTGTTGTATGAATACGCTGTATTGTTGATGGTCGACAATCAAGAAAAATTCTTGTTTATTGCAATATTCTCAGTTACATCGGTTAATTTTTGTTTTGTTTTACGTAGGAAGTGGAGAAACCTTCAAAAAGGGAAAGATGCCCGTTGCATCCAACAGTGTGGGATTTTTACCCCACTAAAACTCTACTCCCTATTAGTATTGTATAATGTTGGCAGATTGGAGAGTTTGTTTGAAGGAGACTTTAGGATTTATCATCCTGGTGATCTTGTATATTTATGTCCTTGCTTGGCTGCGCAAGTCGGTGTTAGTTGACCTGAAATAGAAATTAAGGATGTTGTGGAAGAGAGTGATTGTTTTTTGTCTTTTTTTGTTTGTTTTTCATTTTTTTTTTAGGGTATTAAAGCACGAAGAATCATATTTATAGTTATTAAGCATCACCGAATATAAACACAAGTAATGCAACCAGTAGAACCAACTTCTGTTTAGAAGTGTTCGATCCGATCGTAATCTAAGGAAAAGATACTTCGAGAATATAAATATTATGATAAAACTTTAGTAACAAAAATAAATAATTTGAGTAAGACAGATATAAAAGCTCGAAAGCACCACCGTAGATATTTGCAGATGACATGTGCTTACTATGGCTAGCATGCGACAAAAATGAGCACGAAAAGAACATAAACGACGACTTTAAAACTACATCTAACTGGATAAGACCAAACCTTCTTGCAATCAATGTTAATAAAACAAAATGCATGGTAAGAAAACAGAAAACAAACAACTAACTAAAAAAAGAGATATGAAAATAGAAGAGGAGGAATTAGAAGAAGTATCAGAATATAAATATTTTGGACTAAGAATTGACAACAAACTGAAATAGACATCACATATTGATAAAATATGAAAGAAAATTGCATGATTTACAAGAGTATTAAGAAGACTATCCAAAATCTTACGACAAGAAATACTAGAAGCTATTTGAACGCACCATATTAATTACCATATTTAACCATATTAATTACCAAATATTAGCATGGGGAAACACAAATATGAAAAACCTGAAACGAATGCACACAATACAATGCAAGGCATTAAAAGGAGCACATCAACTAAAATTCAGAACAAGAACAAAAACAATACCCAAGAAAACCATACTAGCGACTACAATATTCAAATATCAGAAGTTTATTACAGTAGAGGGAATAAGAAATGGAATATTTAGAAACAGAATAGGAAGAGGTATATTAAACAATAATGAAAAACATCCACATCAGACGAGGAACACAAATAATATCCAAATATATCGACCGAGAACAAACATCTGAAAGAGGCGGATAAAATACAGCGGATCTATTTATATTCAACAGCGTACCCCAAGAAATTAAACTAACTAACCCAATGAAACAAAGGACAAAGGCAGCCAAAAAATATTTTAACGACGAACAATTTCACACCTGAACAAAAAATGTATTTTTTTTTCTAATTAATTTAGATAAACACATGATATCCTTAATATGTAGATGTAAGGACTGTTCACCAAAAAAATCATCCATCAACATCTATTTTTCTAAATAGATGTTGATGGAATAAATCTGATATTTACGTATAATATCAGATTTATTTCATTTATTATTAAACGTTACTTAATATACATAAACACAGGAAGATGAAAAAAAACTGAAATCTAACCGAACATAAAATTCTCTAACTTTTCTCTTGACTCCTTCCATTAAAGTCCGTACAGTTGAATCTGTCACTTGACTGGTCGCAATTCTCCATTTTATTTGAAAAATCTTGATGTTAGAAGCTTCCCCCATACTCTTCTTTAGTTTGTGCTTAACAATAGACCAGTACTTTTCTATTGGCCTAAGTTCCGGGCAGTTGGTGGATTCGCTTTTTTGGAACAATTTGCACTTGATTTTTTTCATACCAATTCTTCGCTGGTTCTACAATAATGGCAAGTGACCAAATCGGGCCAAAACAAAATTGAATTATCGTGCGATCGTAGAAAAGGTACCAAACGCTTTTTCAAGCATCCTCGAACGTATATCTCTTGGTTAATTGTGCCCGTTGAACTGATTTTTCCTCCACAAGTGCAAATTGCCTGCAAGATCAGAATTTTTTTGGAAACTTCGACATTTTACGCCCCATAAAGTTATTATCCTCTCCTCCTCGAATTGTAGAAATATAATCCTGTCCAGGAAGTTGTATAATGTCCGATTTTGCATAGGTTTAGTCGTCCATAACAATACATTTGAATTTTGTCAAGAACTGAGTAAACAATTTTCTAGCTCGCTTTTTCGCCTCTAAATTCTTTTCTTCATACCGATCTGGCACTTAATACTTTATATACTTTATAAGATAAACTATATAAGAATACTATATAAGAATACTTTTCAAGTTGAAGTTTTTTTATTTTCCAGATATAACTTTTTGACACACCTAGGTTCTTTAGAACTTCTCTAACAGAAATATTTGGATTCCTCTTGAAAACAGAAGTGACCTTTTTTGACAAATTTCTATTGACTGGACCTGATTTTCTACCGAAACCCTGGCTTTCTTTCTATTGTCAAAGTTTGCTTGAAGTTATTTAAAACACTTTGAACATTTGAACGTGAAATTTCAATATGTTTAGCAATTTTGTATTGAGACCAATTCGGATTTTCTTCCCGTATGTACAAAATATGTTTTCTCGTTTCTAATTCAGAACATGACATTTTCAACAAATGAACTAAGAACAGTTTGAATTTCGCTTTTTTTAAAGACACTTCTTTGATAGATAAAAGATTCATGTTTCATTTTTTCAAAGCCTACATGAAACCACAGTGTAAAACAACTTTGAATGATTTTTTTGTGCAGTCTTTATTTTATAGACATGTGATATTTACTTGTATTTAGGGCCTATAACTTGTATTTAGGGACTTCAAGACCATGCAGTAATGTACACTGATATATTCCCATTAATTATATTAGAAGTTAAATAAGAAATAAATAAATAAACAATAATTCCTAATAATACCATAAACGTTAGTATTGTTTCACTAAAAAAAGGTTCTCTGACATTTTTTAATATACTTGAAAATAAAATTACTTAATAAAGAACAAAACAAAAAATGGTATATTTGGATGTTCGTTTTTGTTTTCAGTACTTTATTATTGGGTTGTTAATTTTGCAATATTAGCAACGATAAAAACTACCTGTATATTTTAAATACAGTAATTTCAAACACGTTGTATTATATTTTTATAATTTGGTTTATTTATAGATACACCTTGTATATTCAATGCTACATTTCATTGACTCTAGTGGTGACATCTGTACTCTATAAATCAAAATTATGTTCGCCTATAAAGCATTAAACATTGTAATTTGAGATTGAGCCAACGCAGAAATAATCAAGACGACACAATTATATATATACTTCAATTTTTAGTAAAGGAAATTCATATCTAAAAACGAACCAAACAGACAATTTAATGTCAGCAAATCTACACTAATTACATTACTTTAATACAAAAAAAAAATGATATAAACCCAATTCACATATAAATAAGATGAATTATCCAATGCAGTGTCGGATAATTCGAGTATTCTACCACAAGGGACTAGTCAATCAGTCAAATAACAAATTATGTATTTCATGGAAAATGAGTAAACTACGAAGTATATTGAATATTCCAAAAGACAATTTAAAATACATATAATTCGTATAGAGTTCAATTGCCAGTAAATGTAATTTGGATATAGATATAATGGTTTTAGACGAGTAGGAACTAATATTAAAACATCTGCTATATTTTCTAAAACATCTGTCGATATTTGTTACAGCGCTTGTCAGAAAATGTAATGTTTTTGATGGTTATGTTTCATATAAAATGTGTATTATAATCAAAATAAAGAAATAATGCGTTTATAAGAAATATTCAAGCGCCAAGATGAGTACCACTCCACCACAGAAACAACCTTTTAAAGTGATTGAAATTGCCTTGTCAAAATTTACAGATGAAGCGCTAGTATATCATATCCAAATTTACGATGAACATAAAATTGCTGTACATAAAGTAAGGACAAAGAACTATATTTATTGTTCTTCTTCGTTAATGCGCATTTTTAAATTTTATCACTAAATAATGCTAATTTATTGGTATACCTATGTGTATGTAAATCATAATGTTTATGAATGCTTGAACTTTATTTACAGTTTCTAAAATTAGTACCGTCCTATAGAGAATTTTAGAAAAGTTTTCATTCCAATGCAATTTTTATTCCGGGAAACCCATAAGGGAAACTCTTTCAAAAGTGACAAACAAAGAGGGGTAGTCTTTCACGCCTTACGTCCCATTTCTTCATTGATACGTCAGAGTAGATTAGATTTAATTAACGTCCCATAACCAATCCAGATTAGTTAAATACGTTTAAAATAATGTATTTATCAACATTTTAATAGTTTTCAATTCTCAGAAATTTGCCATTCGATGTCGTACGACCGACAGTGTTGCCAGTTTGTAAACAATTGAATAATGATCGCAAAAACTTGCATTTCTATAATAGTGATATCGAAAGAGTAATTAGTAATCAAACGTGTTCAAATACACTTGCATTTTGTTTTGCACTTAAGTTGCATATGTCTAGTGCAATCAAATCTTCTTGGTTTCTCTTATCACTGAGAGTGCACACAAGTCGAAACCGCTATAATATTGTGGTTATAAACCTTTTCGATAATCTCCCTCTTACTTTGGAATTAAAAATAGGCCATGACAAATTTGCAACGACGAATTTAAAGGAAATATTAAGATGTACATCAATGTACAGGGTGTTACTAAAAAGTATTTGAACATTTTTTTATTGCGTATTCTTCTTGTTCGTCCAACGTGGTGACCGACGTGTGGTGACTACGATAGATGCTGATTTTGAATAGGACAATATTCTAATCTCTATTGTTCGTTTAACAGTTGATTTCCAGGTTTGTCGATTCGATCGCTTGGCGTGCTGCTTTAGTGAAATTTGTGTCTGTTAGTTTCGAAATAATATCGGTCCACTTTATCCGAAAAGTTTCAAAATTCGTCCATTGTCATCGATGACAATCTTTGTATGGGTTTGATTTCATTAAGATGGAGATATTTGTTCTTCTAGCCTACAAGGTAACTCGCAACATCCTGCGCCAGACCCACATTTCAATCGCAACTATTCTTCTCCAGTTGTTGGAATGGATTACCCAGATCTCTGAAGCGTACAAAAAAAACGGCAGAACTAGGGCATTTACAAGGCTTGCCTTCGTTTTCCTAGTGATATTTCGATCTTTCCAAATTTTTGTTGGTTTTATCATTGCCGGGCTGGTAACTTCAATCCGCCGTTTTATTTCCAATTCGCAAGAGCCGGAGATATAGAGCATGGAGCCGAAATACACAAATTTTTCGGCGACTTCAAAGTTCCCTATTTTATAGGTTGTCTTCGATTTTCGTTATCTCTCTCTACGATCATGACTTTGGTCTTGTTGACATTTATTTTGAGCCCATAGTCTCGGCTTACATTTTCCAGTCTTTGAAGAAACTCTAAAAGTTCTTCGGTGCTGTTAGCTGTTAGAAGAGTATTATCCGCAAATCTAAAGTTTGAAAAACGCCTTCCACCAATCTTCACTCATCTGTTCCAATTCTCCAAAGTGCACCGCATGACTACTTCGCTTTAGATGTAGGGTAGAGGTGAAAGTACGCAGCCTTGACGAACACCTTTCCTAATGCAACATTTTTCGGATAATGTGTTATCGATTTTAATGACCACCTGCGAATTCTCATACAAGCTTTTGACGAGAGTTATTGGATGATATGGTACTCCAAATTCTGCTAAAGTCGTCCATAGCTTGGGCCTGGGTTATCAAACGCTTTCTCGTAATCTACAAAGTACAGATACATCGGTACCGAGTATTCTCGGGCGTTTTCTATAAGCTGTCTCGCATTTTAAATTTGTTCTCGAGTACCTCGTCCTTTCACAAATCCGGCTTGTTCTGGAGCTATTTGATGTAGCAGGAAGGCTTATAGTCTCGCTGGAAGAATATACAACATAATCTCGCTGAAATGTGACATCAGGGCTATCAGACGAAAGTTTTCGCAGACTTTCTGACCCTTTCTTATGTAGGCGAAGCAATACTGAAGTTGACCTTAAGCCTGTTTTCTAAATCATGTGACACAATGTGTGCTATATTTTTTGCCCCCTTCGCCAAGAGCCTGCAAGACCTGTTCTGATATTCTGTCGATTTTCCTTCTTTTAATTTGTCAATTACGACTTTCACCGCATCTAACAGTATATCCGGTTCCGCCTCATAATTCTCTAGGTCTCCATAAATAGCATTCGGGTCAGCATAGAGATTGCCACAGTAATCTTTCTACACCGTTGCTATTTGGTCTAGTTCTGTATTCAAACAATCATGTTGATCTTTACTCCTGAGTGTAAGAACGTATCTTTTTGGAGTCATTGGTATCAGAGAAATTCTGAATTTCTATACCAAACATTCATCAGATATTTATTTTTGTCTCTGCGCGTAGCAGTTGTAGCTCCAGATTTAACAATTGATTGGTACAGTTCCAGATCTATACTGTTTTCAAGCCCCGGAATTTGATGTTCCTTCGTTCCCGAATGAGATCTATTGTTTCCGTTGATAACCAGGGATGTCTAATAGTATTGTAGTCTTCTTGATGTGTTTCTCCTAAAATTGTGGCTAGAGAATTCTTCACAACCTGCCATCAGTTTGCATCAGTTAGCTTCAGTTTGATAGCTTCAGTACTTTTTGTTTGAAGTTCTTCGAGCTGACGTTTGATTTTGTGAATGACGTTATTGTTAAAAACTGTAACCTGGTCAGCCCTGAGTCTGGGCAGACTTTTTATTTGTCTTCGCCTACAGATTTTAAGTTTTCCTGTAAACTCACATCAGCAGTTGATGATTGCTTCCACAATTTGCACACAGTAACGTTTTCGCCGTTTTTACCGAGGATTTCCATCTCTGCTTAATCAAATTGAAATCTATTTGATTCCTCGTGTGTCCATCAGGAGATCTTAAGGTGTACAATCTACGTTTGTGATTCTCATACATGGAGTTGATAATTGTGAGCTTATTTCCGATGCAGAATTGGATGAGGCGTTCTCCTCTGTTTTCTCCTGTCCCAAACTTCCCCACTACTTGGCGAATATGGTCATCGTTGGCAGTGGAAACCGATTTTCAAATTGAAATCACCCATTGCGTATTGCGTATTTCTTAACCATTAAAATAATCTTTCGATACACAAAATGAAAAAAATACTTGAGCTATTTGAAAAGGCTGCATAATTTGGGCGGCGAATGACTATGGATTTTAATTTGACATTGTAAAACCAGAGTCGAGGACCTCCTCGTACTGCGCGTTACGTTTGATATTTCTCACTATTTTGCACATAAGTATGTAATTTTTGCTTTCAGATGTCCAATATAAGTTTGATTTGTACAGTATGGCAAAATTGAGTCATTTAGAGGTTTGTCAAAAACTCAAAACTAAAAATAGGCGCCTGAAAATTTGCAAACGTTTTACAGCATACATACAACTACTTTTATACGATTTGAATAGTTCCTAGAGATGCGAAATTGGCAGAGAAGTATTGTAATCGTACAAAATTTCATATATCCCAATTTCAACAGATCTTCACGTTTTCAGATACCCTGAAGCCATTTTGATGATTTTTTAAATTGATGTATGTCTGTGTTTGTGTGGTGTGTCTGTATAAACAATTCGACCCATTGCAATGAAATTTGGCATACATATTTGGGGCTATCTGAGGCCGTATCCTATAAATTGTGGGAAAAATCAATTAACCGGAAGTAAGTAGAACTATAACTTCAACCGATTGAAATCAAATTTAATATGAATGATCCATATGCTAATCTAAATGTACTCACAAGATTTCAACCACTTACGGCGACCGGAACGTCTCCCTTGGTGGATTCAAAAGTTTAACCAATCAACATTTTGTATATGGCTCTAAAACTCTTAGGCAAACTTTTGCATATTTTTTCACCGACTTCTGCTTACGAGAAGAGCTAGCTTATTATCTTCAAAAGTCTAACCAATTGAGGTTTGGTATATACTTTTAGAATCATCCAATGACAACTTAAGAACAACAGGATCGTTGATGAAAAGAAAGGAAAGCGACCTGGAGCTGCTCGGACGGTAAGGACCCCATAAAATGTGTAAAGGGTAAGAGCAGCGCTGTTACGGAGTCCACGTCGAGCTGCTTGGAGGCACTCGCGTGCTTTGCGTATGGGGCGTGGATTGGTGAGAAAATTTTTAAATTTGAGTTAAAATTTCACCCATACAAAATCATGTTTGTGCAGAAATTTAATGAAGCGGGCTATGCAAAGCGTGAAGAGTTCGCTGTATAGATGCTGCAACTGTTGGCTGAAAACAACGATATCCTAATTTTCATTTTAGATGAACCCGGCGTTCATTTGAAGAGGGAAGTTAATAAGCAGAATTGTCGGTACTGGACAGAGACAAATCTCAGAAAGCTCCACGAACGTCCACTGCACTCATCACGGGTCACAATATGGTGTGCGATGTCGCGCCGGTGTGTCATCGGTCCCAATTTTTTCGAGGTTTGCTGAACGTACAGTGACAGTGAATTCTGAACGGTATACTGAAATGATCAGAAACTTTTTCCTAAGAGAGTTGCCTAGGAGGAAACTAAACACGAACAAAATTTGATTCCAACAAGACGGGGCATAAGCTTATACTCCAAGACTATCCATGGACTTGCTTCGACGTACCTTCCCCACTCGTGTCATTTCCCGGTTTGGAGATGTGCCTTGGCCTCCGCGTTCTCCATACCTCAGCATGTGCAATTTCTTCCTCTGGGTTACTTAAAATCTCGCGTTTATGTGGAGAAATCCCGTACATTATTTAAAGATGCGATTCGTCGTGAGATCCAACTATTTGATCAGCAATCTGGAAAGAGGGTGGGAGAATTTCAAATGCAGATTACGATTACAATGCAGAGTGGAAGAGTGCATCGATTAAGGCGGTCAACATCTCTCACATTATTTTCCAAACATAACTTAAATGGCATACATTGTTATGTCAATAAATAATTTTTCACATCAAAATTAACCGAGTGATATTTTTTCAAAAAAAGCCCTGCTCCTCGTAGTCACCATGTATACTGGAGCACACGCTGCAACCGTTGGCAAGTGGACCAGACATACATAGACTAAGTCCAATAAACAAAATTTCTTTTGCGCATACTTGACCTAATACACCCCGTCATACACACGCCCAGTAGTAATATATAGTTTAATCTGCGTCTGTCTGGCCTACACTACTTAAATATATTTTTTACTTTATATATTATATATTATTATGATTTTTTCTTTTTTGTTATTAGCTAATAACTACTAATAAATCCGAAGAATTAAACAAAGAAATCAAAGCCAAGAAACATATGATTAGGAAATTACGTGAATTATCATTTGAATTAGATACGCTCCGCGCTCAAGTCGAAGACTGTGATTTAGATATTTTCGATGTGAAAACATTTGCTTTGCGCAAATCGGTTACTAGTTTAATAAAAGGTTACGCCGAAATCCAGAAACAGGTGACAATTCTATCCGATTCTCAAAATCATATCAATGAAAATATTGAAAATGAAAATCCGTTTTATGCCGCTTCGCAACTCCATATCGACGATGATTTAGATGAATTGAAATTGAAAGATAAGGAAACACGATTGCAGAGAGTTGAAGATTTGGAAACTGATATACGCGATTATCATTCGATTTGTCAAAATTTGAATGGAATTGTACATGAGCAGAAGGAAATTGTTGATCGTATTGAAACGAATGTTGAAGACACCCAACAAAATGTCGAGACTGGATGTAGAAATATTACTAAAGCTTCCAAGTATGTATTTTAATATAAATATACGAGTTACATTTTAAGTTTTTACAAAAACACTGAACGAAATTTTTTCTTCATCTTGGAACATCCAAATGGTTGTTGCATATACGAATATATCCAAGATTTGTAGGACTTAGTCTGGACTTAGTCTGAATAAGTATGAGCTTTATAAGGGCTTTAAATTTACTTGCTGGCTAGATAAAAGTTTTTTTTTGAAAATTACCCTACTTAATTGAATTAAATACTTTGCAATTAGTTGGAGTACCTTAATTGTAGAACAGCGGGTGATCAATAGTTAACGTCTCAATTAAAAGTCTCGATTTATTAATAATTAGTCAGGTTTATATATTAAACTTAAATCTACGTAATTGTACATAATCAACAATAAAATCGTATGTCTATTTTGCTTTGTATAATAAAAATGCAAGGAAAGAACTCACCTGTAAATTGGTTTTAAAGAGGATATCTTTATTTAATGAGAATTTAAATTAAATGTTTAAATAATATATCTATCTAATGTACATACCCATAGAAATATCTGGGAGTATGAAA
>WYDF02229870.1:0-21040 GCA_009867245.2 Adranes taylori
CGCGTCCTTTAACAAACCCTGCTTGTTCTGGGGCTATTTGATGTGCAAGAAAGTTATGTAGCCTTGCTTGAATAATAATGTATAGCATTATCTTGCTGGCATGTGATATTAACGCAATCAAGCGATAATTATCGCAAACGGTTACTAGTCCTTTCTTATGTAAGGGGAGTAATACTGAAGTAGACCAGTCTTCTGGCCAAAAACCGGTTTTCCAGATCTTCTGACAAAGTGCGTGTAGGGCTTAAGTCCTCTCTCATCCAGAGCTTGCAGGACCTCAGCTGATATTCGGTTGATTCCCACTGCTTTATCTCTCCTAAGTTTACCGATCGCGACTTGAACTTCTTCTTCTAAAAGTATATCCGGTTCCTCTTCGTAGTCCCCTAGGTTTTGAGTTATGGCATTTCGAAATTTGCACCTACTTAATTAAAAATTCGTCTTACTGCGAAAAAAGTAATTACTATTTACATTTCTTCAACTTCAATTATGTTTCTAATAAAGTATTAATCAATATCCAAAATTATCTCAAATCTTTTAATAACTTAAATTAATTCTAAATATTTGCAATTATAACATTTACCCTAAAAGTTTTCTAATAAAATTTTATTGAATCTTTGATTAATTTCTAACAAATAGATTTAAAAGTCTCGTTGCCATCTGAATGAAGTCCCTAGTCATTACCCCATAAAACAGGCGGGACATTTTGGTGACTTCTCGCTATAATACCATCAGTTAGAATTTCTCCCTATAATACCATCCTCAAAAAACTTTTCGAATGTATCAAGAGGGATTAATTTCGTTATTTCATATCTGATTTGATTTTCTTAATCTAAGTAACCAATTCCCCGCTTAATCTAAGTAACCAGTTCATTCTAATGCCAACTGTACCTTTGATTCATTTTGGAATACATTCTGTAGTTTTTCTCATTGTTGTTGATAATAGTAGCGATCTGGATAGAAGAATGTCTGGCTTCGACTCATCTTCCAAAAATTTTTCATGCAAAAATTCTTAGATCCGGGTGCATCATTTGGAATTTTATCAGACCGAATCTTTTTCTCATTTATTTCCAAATCTGCATCGGGCGTAATAATTATAATATCAACGTTTTGCTCATCATGTAAATCATCTATAGCGTTCTCCAAAATTTCATAGGATGTACTATATATTTGTGATCTACAACACTAATATTCCTGCTCAAAAAATATTTTGATATAGGTACCACATGTTTCCAGTGTAATCATGCGAGTACACCAAAAATAGATGTGTGGTAAAATATTAAACATCCAGTTTTCTTTTCAAATTATGAGTTAGTAACTATAAGAGTAGTTTTCCTGAATAATGAAAAATACACATGAAACTTTCTATTACTTTATGTATCAAATAAAATCAATACAACGCCAATGGTACTTAATCAAATTGGATGGTAATTCCGACGGCCCGCTGAGTTCGAATGGATAAAACATTCATCAAGGCTGAACTCTACAACGTAGAGCAATTACGAACCTCGCATCATGAATGTATCTCGATCTCTTGAAAAATGATAGGGTCTTTATTAAAATCGAAATCGTTAACGCTTTGCATCCGACATGGTCGGTGCCATATCCAAGTATTTTCGTTTAATGTATATACATATTTTCAACTGGAACTAGCTCGACTCTTAGTAAACAATGAACCATGCGAGACTGCATATTCGTAGATGTGTACTCCTCTCGGCCAATGCGTTGTGTAGTACATTATCATGTACAAACTGAATAAGTATGTTGGCTACGTATGCTGTGTGGACATATGTGCGTTGCTAGCTTCGTGCTGTATACAATGCAAACGCTTATAATTTAATATTTTCTTCCTATTTTCATGAAGTAGAAAACTATGCTAGTTCATTCGAAGTAACGACCCTTTTCTATGTATTATTAAGTTAGTTTTCAATAAACTAGCGAAAAATAAAAATGGTAGAATAAATCATTGACTCGATGTATTTTATATTCCAAATGAGCATAAATTCTTTTCAAATGACATCGCGGTACATTGCAATACCGCGTTAGGGAACATTCTTTAAGGAACAACGCATCACTAGAATAAATACAAAAAGAAATAATGATTACTACTTTTATTATAAGAAATCAGTCCAGTTTGCTAACTAAAATTACAGGGTTAATTCCGTTTTTAACACAAAATTTCAAACAAATCCTCCAATTCGACACAATAAATTAGGACTAGAATAAACGAGATGACTCGTCAAGCAAAAAAAATCAGCGTCGCAGCTGACTCGGAAATTGACTCGTTAGTCACCAACAATGCTGTTAACATATAAAAAGATTCATTAAATGGATAGGTAAAATATCATACCACGTATATCACTAAGGTCGATAGTTATCGAACAGTCCCTGTAATATCAATAGAGGGGAAGAATTATGTACACCGAAATGTGAAGGAAATCTTCGATAATTGAGCTTATCTGAATCAGGCAAGCGAATAGCAGAAAATGAAACAGACTAAACGATTTAAAACGGTGATGTATGAAAAATGGCGTCTTCCATGTATTTCAATAATCAAAATATGTTTATATATCTATAGGAAACTCATATATTTAATCAAAGCATAAATAAAACGTACGTAACCAAAAAATTTTCTACATATATCTTGAGAACTTTAAACTCGCTGATAAAAATTATTTGCAATTAATTTTAATGAAACAAAACATTTTTATTTCTTTTGTTTTTGTATGTTTGTAGAGTAATCTACAACTTATTTGATATAGAAATTATATCTCTATATTGTTATATTTATAAAACAAATCTAGTGAGAACTAAATCGTGTTTGGTTTTAATGGTGCTGTTTAGAATTCATGCAACAAAACAGCGCGGATGTAATATAATTACGCAACTTTTATGACTTTCAAGCTTTTATACTTTTTAATATCAAATAAAAAAGCAAAAAAAAAGAAACAACCAGTTAATGTAAAATATTTTTTATGTAATACTTTTATTTACGTATTTAAGGTTTGAAAATTGAAAATTTATTTTTCCTAGTATACACCTATTCAAAACATGAATAAAATGTTATTGAAAAATACAGGCTAACCCAACAAGGCTAACCAATGGTTTTTTCTTTGAAAGTATAATAATGGTATTGAATGTTTGTGTGAGAAATATAATGATGTGCTAACACAAAAGAAAAATAATTAGAGAGAGAAAGTGCAAATAGGAAATATTAAGAGAATATTAGAGATAGAAAAATGCACGCCAAGAGGAGGAAATTTGTGTATGCGGATTTAAGAAATTGGTTAATTATGCAAAAAAAAGTGATGAAGTGTGAGTATGAAAGATTGGTAAAAAGTGTGTATGTTGCAAGGAAAGTTTCTAAGAAAGGTTGGCAATCCACATGCCAATTTGTATTTTCCAAACTGTTGCGCGAAAAATTTCAGTCGAAGTGGAGCCAAACCAGCATCATACATCCTTTAAGCACGAGTTTTGACGTCCACCTACTGATCTTTCTCCGCTGATTTTATGTTCGATAATTAGCTTTAGAAACTCGTATCTCGTTCCTCTCATAATTCGGCAGATGTATTGTAGCTTTCTTTTGTTGATGGTATTTAGTACTTTCCTTTCCTTGCTCATTCTCTCTAAGACCTTAATATTGATGACTCTGTCGGTCCAAGGAATTTTGAGAACTCCCCAGTACAAATATATCTGAAATGCTTCGATATGCTTTTCCATAGTCCAAGATTCACTACCATGTAAAAGAACTGGGAAAATATAACAACGTAGCATTCGTATTCTCAAGTGAAATGGTAGATCTATACTAGTGAAGAGGTTCTACATGCTAAAAAAAATTTGTCCGGCATTCTCAATTCTAGCTTGAACTTTTTTGCTGCTGTTACTGTTGTCGTTAATGTTAGTACTAAGATATTTAAAAGTAGACAAACGTTTAACTAAGTAGTTAAGCGTGTATCTAATTTTAAATATTTTGAAAAGGTGTTCGTTAAGGGTATACTCAGAGGTAGTATTTAAAGAAGCTGTGACTGACATAACTCTTGGTATCAAAATCAATGGTGTTTTCATTAATAATTTAAGATATGCAGATAATAGTGTGATGTTAGCGGGCAGTCGGGATGAAATACATGGTATTTGCACGATGGAGCGTCAGTTCATCACACAATCCGCACAAATGAATATTTGAATAATGAATTTCCAGACAGATGGATAGATAGAGGAGGACCTTATAAATGGCCACCACGATCCCCGGAATTAAATAAAATGGATTACTTCAACCTCGAAAAATGATATGCAAAATAGAATAGTTAGGGCTTTTCAAAGTACCGGAGAGGAAATATAACATGGTGTTAACAGAGCTTTTCACGATCACATACATTATTTTATGGAAGTGAATGGTTGACATTTTGAACATTTGATTAAATAGTTATACGAATTTACCATTGTTTTATCTTATTACTTACTCCTAATATGTAACTTTTTTGACAACACCTACTTTGTGTACGTTTAAATTTTAAGTAAAATCAAATTTTCTCAAAAACTATTAATTTTAAAACTACAGTTTAGGTCTTTGCAAAAGACATCCTGTTTATGAAATGAAACAATTGTAAGTCGGAACTATTTTAGCCATTCCTTCTACTAGAGCTGCCAAACTATGTTTCATTACTTCGCACTATTACGATTTTTAATGGACAAATTATGATACAATGATTTTTGCCAAATTTTCGCTTTATTTTTGATAACTTGACAACATCGCAAAATTATTAAATTATAAACATTATACTGTATGTAGAATCCCTAACAGTAATTTATACTAAAATATATAGTGTTCCATTTAAAAAAATAATTGCGGACGTCATCCTACTTTATGTATATACCCTGTATATTTTAAGCTATTTAGGATCATACACAATAATGAAAGAAACAAGTTTTGTTGAATAATTTTTTCCCATTTTGTAAATTAAGCGAGATAATGGGCTTTCTCACACTAATGGGCCACCTGGTATATTTGTAGTCTATCATTCTCAACGGGAATATATTCGTCAGCATTAAAGAAGCCTATAGTGTGTCCTATCTTTAAAAAGGGAGACCCAGATGATGTTCCAAATTACAGATCTATCACCATACTCCCCGGAATCGCAGAAATTCTTGAACTAATAGTCAACGATAGATTAGCTACTTTCTTCAACAAAAACAAGCTATTTTCCCCATCCGAACAGGGGTTTCGAAAAAAACCGCTCTAAAAGCACTGCACTTACCGACTTTTTTCATGCAATATTGAGCGCTCTGGACGAAGGACTGATGTTTTTTCTAAGGAATTTGATTGTGTGAATTATGACCTTCTTCTAACCAGAGTAACGTCATTTTGGATAATAGGACCTGTAGGAATATGACTGGCCTCATACCTATCTAACAGAATGCAAGTTGTAAGACATATGAGTAATGGGAAACCAATATACTCCGAAGAACTAGAGGTGCGGAGCGATATTACGTAAGGTTCCGTTCTCGGACCAACGCTTGCTCTCATTTATGTGTGAAGTTTAGAATACTAAATAAAACAAATATCTCCTACCACTGCTAAGACACAAACACAGCTCAGACGGAACTCTTTAATGTCTAGAAGACAATGGCTGTTTGGTCTGAACAAAAAGGTATATAGATCAACAAGGAAAAACAAGTAGTCTCTTATTCGCTCGCTATTACTACGCATTTTAATTGACACAGATTGCATAAATATGACAATGTGCACAAAGTTACTGGGAATTGTTATCGACTCCTATATACAATGGTGCAATCAAGAACACAATGTCTCAAATCGTTTGTAGAAAATTGCTTCTGCAATAAACATTGCCTCCTATCATTGCAGCGACTGTATTCTTATTGCAAGGTACTTTGCTTTTTTCTATCCCATAATACCTTATGGAATCTTAACTAGAGGACTAGGAGTCAATGCTCAGTCTTCTTAATGCAGATACGTATTATTCGAATTTTGTTTCACAAATGGCGTAATAGCTGTAAGCGAGTTTTTATAGAACATAAGTTGCTCACCTTTTATGGATTATATATTTATTCGGCACTATGTTTTGTTTTTAATAACTTTAGTTTATTTATTCGAAGAGAGAGGATCCTAAAGGTAAATGTGCAACCACAGACTTCTCACGCTTATGTGAGGAGCCTAAGTCCACATTGCTCTTTCCATCAATTGCCGTACAAATAATTTTCCAATAAGGCAAAAGTTTTTAAGCTCGGGGCGTGTTTTGCCCGATGATAGCTGTGGCGCCGATCGACTCCGCGGATGCCAGCAACCACCTTTCCCTCAGATGTTATGACAGTTTTTCCTTTCAGGATAGTAGAACATAGTTGCAAGCCAGCTTCCTACGATTGCGTTCTCCAAGTCAGTCTCCCGGAGAAGGTTACTCGCATTGTATCAATATATGAAATGATGGTTCGTAATATGGGCGATATTCTACAAAAATGTTTATGCGGGGTAAACCTACCAAATATGATTATAAATTATAGTCTATGTGTAGTTCAAACACATATTTATATAACTTCAATACATATTGTAGCAAAAGTGAAAATTAGGAAGGACCTTTGGTACTTCGTGTTATTACTAATCTTATAAAATGCATACCAGAGTACGACTGTCCGAAATACAAACTCTATTTGGATTAGTTCTTTACAAGTCATGAGCTAATATGCCATCTCGGAAAACTGAAATAGAAAGCAACTGATACAATCCGAGAGAACCGCGCTCATAAATGTCATTTGATGCTAAGGAAAGAAATGGAGAAATACTTGTCTGATAAACGGAAGTACTTGTTTTCAAATGGAAGAATAATAAATGTGTATCGCTTCCCATAAATAATAGTACTATTGAGCCAATAGGACAAACAAAAAGGTACTGTCGCAAAGAAAGAAAACAGGTGTCGATTCCAATTTCAAATATTATTCAAAAATATAATATACATATGGGTGGAGTTGACTTATTAACTAAGTGGCTTTCCAAAGGGAAAGTATTGAAGAGAGTTTCTATACTACGTGAAGACATTTAACACGTTTAGCAACATGCCAAACCCAACATATACGCAAAATTCTGGGTTATCAGTTTTCTTACAGCCTTCTTCAATAGTAGGAGAGTTCGCAAGCCATCAAATTTCCTTAATGGGATCGCAACGTAAGAAAGTCTAAAAAAAAATTGAGAACCACAGCTATATACCATTAGTATATAACCTTAAATAATACATAAGTATTATATATTTTATACATCGTTTAGTATATTATTTCTGTATAATATAAATCATAACATTATTAATTTTATATAAACATTAAAGTTAGCAAACAACATGTTGAAGAAAATTTATATCCATTTCCGTTTTTATTTTACCTAAAATCCGGGCTCAACGCAACTCAATGAAAACAAAACGGAACTGAAAACTATGTTATACAATGTTTAAACTATTCATAAGCAGTTAAGCCTGTAGAGTTGTTTCATACTCCTGCCAACCCCATCATCAAGTGTCGTTTTCCAGGGACTATCCGAAAAAGTTGTGTTGCGGAGAAAAGCTACAAGTAAGCAACCAGAAACTTGTTTTGTTCGTGTGGGTGTGTATGTGTACGGCAAGTCTCCGGCTGAGGCATTATTTATGAAACAATAATTTAATCATGCGTCAAAAAACGCTTGACGTGTTCAACTTATTTCAATTAAGGTTACCAAATACAATAAAGTTTTAATATTCTTTCGTTGCTCAAAGATTAGTTGTGATGGATTAAATGGACTAAGGGGTCCCGCTTAAGAGGAATCTCAAACGACCTCGAAATGAACGCTTTTTATTGAAAGTATCTAATGAATATTTGTATATCCTAATTAATTGAAAATAAATATGTTTTAAAAATTAATATTAATAAGGCAATTAATTATAATAAGACATTACCACATCGTCGATCAACCATATTGGTCCAAACCGATGGTTCAAACCGATGGCGCGCGTTGGGAACCAATCTCAATTTAAAAAAAATATCGCAAAAATGTTTTTTTTTAATTTTTGTTTGTCAAAAAAATTAATGATTTCCCCAAAATTATCATAAATATTTTCTAAATAAAAAATAATATTTTACACCAAATAATCAAAAATATTTTTATAAAATATATTATACTATAAAAAATAATTTTAAATAATTAAAGAAAAATTATTTTCATGATACTTTATCCTCGCATTAATTAAAAAGTTTTGCCCAAAAAATTTTTTTTAGGTATTTTTTATTATTTCAAAAAAAATAATTTGCCCAAAATCATTATAAATATTTTTCTCAATGAGAAATTAATAGCAAAAAAATAATTTGCACCAAATAATTAAATATATTTTTGATTGAAAATTTTCGAAATTTTTTAATTAAAGTTATTTAAAAAAAATATTCTCGATTTCATAAGAATTGTAAATGGTGCTTAGGAATATCTAGGAGTATAGAAGTCTTGGCTCCTTGCCCTAGATATCCCTGTCGCTTATAGTCGACGCTACTGTGTTAAAGTATCTGCAGGGATATCTAGGAGAATACTATCCTTTGATCGCATCCTTTAGATATTTCCTATTTGTAGATATAATTTTATAAGTTGAATTATTGGCTTTTATGTGAATATTCATACAAAAAATGTTATACATTTGCAATATTACAACTAATATGTGCGGACGCAATGTATAGGCGTCTACAGTTCATTATTTAACTAAACGTGGTCAAGAAGACAAGATGTTAAATTAAAGCTAGAAAGTAGCGACGTTCATGTTCAATGACAATGTAAAAACATAGGTGTCAACAAATATAGTTGGAAGTTGTAATAAACTTTCTGTATGTATATGTTTCTATAAAATTAATTAGAGTCATATAGTATAATTATAATATAAATTTCAGTAATTATATAATGTACGTCACTACAGCACCATCGAATCGTAGGAAAATTATTGGTAACTATATTATTTCATTCAAGAATTTTTTTTAAGGGAATGACGAGTATTTTTTTCTTTTTCTTTGATTATTAATTTTTTTAATTTAATTTTTATCTCGCATAAACTAAAATTGTTTCCCTAAAAATTATTTTTTTCAATATTTGTTTTTCAAAACAATTAATGAATTCCCCAAAATCATAATAAATATTTTCTAAATAAAAAATTCATAAAAAATAATAATTTACACAAAATTATAAAATATATTTTTATTAAATTTTTTTTTAAATTTTAAACTAAAAAATAATTCTAAATTATTAAATAACGATTTTTTTAAATTAAACTCTCCTCACATAAATTTTTTTTCAATTTTTGTTTTTCAAAAAAATTTAGGATTTCTCCAAAATCATCATGAATATTTTCTAAATAAAAAATGTATAAAAAAATTAAAATTAAAATTTTTGCTCTACAATTTGTATCAATTTTTGTTTTTCAAAAAAATTTATGCTTTCCCCAAAATCATCATAAATATTTTCTAAATAAAAAATAATAATTTACTCCATATAAGTAAATTTTTAATAACAAATTTAAACTATAAAAAAATAATTTTAAATTAACCCAGATATGTCCGTAAGGTTGCTATCATAAATACAGAGCTGATTTTTTCAGGATATATTACGTATGTGTAAAGAATAAAATTGCTGCATATAGAATTTTTTTATATTTTTGAAAAAGATATAAAATTTGAGCTATACTAAAATTTGAGCTGTAATTTGAGTAGTACGGTGGACATATAGACTATTATAATATTATAATTACAACTGCGTGTGGTACTGCTCAAAACACTTTACGTGAACTCCTCTCTCGTACTTTCTGCATCGCGTCGTTGTTTTTTCATGACAACTAGCACAACGCGTTTGTTTACCTTGAGGAATGACCAAATGGTCAAGTTTGTCAAATCGAATTTCCAACCCGTCATTCTTTCACTTGTGCCCGTAACTATATGTTTCCTTCTTATTTTGAATGAGCAGTGCTACCTCAATTGATCTGAATGTCAATTGGTCCAGAATGCCTCCTTTCTTCTTATGTGACTGCCATGCACTATTGACTGCCATATCGACGCAATGTATGATCAGGGAAAAATACCAAGTTTTTCCACGTACTGACGTTTGGTACAATGAAATATTCTGATCACTCCTGTCAACACCGCCCATGTTAGCATTATACAACTGGACAATATTTGGTTGTTGTATCTGTTGACAATATATGAATTTTAGTTATAATAATAGTTTATTTAGATATTTCACAAAATTACCTTAATATTCTTTTAGTTCTTGCGAAAATAACGCTTGACGGAATGAACAAGATTACTCCTACAGCATTCGAGTGTGATATTGCTGTTGTCGTGCCATTTGATAATGATATAATCTTGATTAGACACTTTTCGAAAAGCATATGATCCTCTAATTTCTTTTTTGAGTACACTGGAATTTACCAGGAGACTCTCTAGAATTCTGTTTTCTCTCAATGTTCCTGTACCGTAAATTCTCTTCTGGGATAGCATTACAAGAAGCGGAAGATTAGAGAAAAAATTGTTGAAGCATATATGTAGAATCTTATATGGCCATTTTTGCCGCATAATATCAGCATATTGAAGAACAAGAATCTCTCCACCACCATCTTCTGCATATAGAGAATTGACTTTGGAAGCAGCGCCCTGATAAGGTTCAATCCAAATTATATAACCATACTTTGACGCACCATCCCACAACTTGTTCCCATAACGTAATGGCTTGCCATGGATGTACTGCTTGCAGCCGTGACCCCAAAATATGGTACCATACATTCATAGAATGAATGGTTTTCTTCGTATAAAGCATGTTCAAGGAGTTTCTTATTCAGAAAGTCAAATAGAGGACGCACTTTTGCAAATTTGTCGTCTTAGTCTAATTTCGCATTATCAGCAAAATGGATGTGGCTTAGGATAAACTCATACTTCTTCCTTGACATTGCTTCTGTCACTAATAAATTATGCGTGTCCCGTTCGTACTTCCAATACTTTCCCCTCCTTCAAACTTGTACATAACCGCTCAATATCAATATTCAAATAAAACATTTTATTTATGAGTGCTCAACAACAGTCCCACAATTATTTTATTTATGTAGCGGTTGGTTTCCGTTTTGATTAGCTGAATCAAATCATCATCAAAAAAATTAGAAAACAGGGTGACAGGATTTTCAAGAATATCATATGGCATATCACTGTTGACTTCCGCTTCGGGGAAACAAAGGGCCAAATCTGTTTTCGGCCACTGGTACAACTTACGCTTCTTTGACTGGGACCGTTTTCCTTCAGTAATCTTAATCGATGGTCCAGATTTCTCCTTGATGTTGGACAGCGGCAAATTGTCATCAAAACAATACTCGTTAGAAGAGAGGTCAACATTTATCTCTATGGGCGCTTGTAATTGACTCCCAGGTAAATTATTGATGTCAAAGGCAACCTCATCATCGGTGTCTTCGTCAGTTAAGCTCCCATAACTGTTCTTTGGAGGAAACATTGTTAGAGAATTAATTTCCCGTTGAAATTCTGCATCCTCGATAAGCTCAAATGTTTCAGTTAGAGTCAAGCCACTGAAATGTAAAAATTCAACATAGACCCTATGTGCTCAACGTAGTATATAGGACGGCTATTTTTAAATAACAAAATTAGATATTAACAATAAAAATTACTTTGTTTATAATTTCATATAAAAGGGGGACTCTCTAGTATTTAGTTTAACATCATAAAGAAAAGTTAAAACAGTATGTTATTATGTGATTGGTTCACCTTTGGAACTGCACACCACTTTCATTCATTTTTAAAAATTTGCAGTTTTCAACGTTTATTATTGGTAGTCACTACACAAAATTACGTGATCATTATACATCCGCTCGCGATAACGACTCATTAGTTACTGATTCCTGCGCGCAAACTAACTCGCACATGCACGGCAAGAACAGGAACGAACTTGTTCTAGGTGTACTACATATAGTACGTAGGGCATATCTGGGTTAATAAAAAAAAAATTATTAACCCAAAAATTTTTTTAATTAACTTTTTCATAGCAGAAATAAAAATTTTTGCTCTAAAAAAATTTTCTTTTTTTTTCTATTTTTTTGGAAAAAATTATTTTCCGAAAACCATAAGGGTTTTTCTCAATACAAATTAATAGCACAAAAATAATAGCCACTCGCGATAATGACTTATTAGTTACTGATTCGTAGGGGCAAACTAACTCGCACATGCATTCATTAACCCAGATATGCCCAAAAATTTTTTTAATTAACTTTTTCCTAAAAATAAAAATTTTGGCTCTAAAAAAATTTTCTTGTTTTTCTATTTTTTCGACAAAAAAATTATTTGCCGAAAATCATAAGTATTTTCCGCAATGAAAAATTAATAGCACCAAAATAATATATTTTTTATTGAAAATTTTAGGAATTTTTAAACTATAAAAAAATTTTCAAGTTATTTTAGAAAACACTTTTTTTAAAGGAAATATTTCTCGATTTCATATATTGTGTATTTTCGTTTTTTTATTGATTTTTCTTGATTATAAAATTTTTTTAGCTAAATGTTTTTCTCGCATAAATTAAAAACATTTTTCTCTAAAAAAGTTTTTTTCAATGTTTTTTTTCAAAAAAATTTATGATTTCCTTAAATTATAAATATTTTCTAAATAAAAAATTAATAAAAAAAATAATTTACGCCAAATTATAAAATAGATTTCTAATAATAAATAAAAAAAAGTATAAAAAATAATTTTAAATTATTAAAAGAATTAATTAATCTTTTCCCGGGCATAAATTAAAAATTATTGCTCTAAAAAAAGTTTTTCAAATTTTTTTGCGATATTATGCCCAAAATCATTATAACTATTAGGTTAGACATCTCTGGTTTAGACGATTCAGCCTCTTTACCGTTCTGAATCTAGTACCAAGTTGACACATTTCCATGTCTGAGGAAAAAACCGTGTTCAGAGAATGTGATGAAAAACTGAAAGATGGACTGCCATGCTTCTTATGAATATGTAGCAGTTTAGTGTTCCTTCCAGTTTGGAGATCATTCGTCACTCCTGGAATATTGATAAATTCAAGAGAGTGGATGGTTCTTTCCTCGTTGTCGCTGCAGAGCCCCAACGAAGAAACTAACTTAACCACCATATGTCCTCGCTTATCCGTGCAAGTGGAGCCGCAATCCATGCAAGAATTCCGCCGTATCAGCATTTGCCTAGAAATAGCAGCTGATACCTGTCAGTTTTCCTAACGTCGCTGCCACAAGTCCTTACCCTTATGCAAGCCCACAAGATTGCGTCAAGTGACCTTCCACTCTTTTGGACTCAGTGACCATTACCATATCTGCATTTTCATAGCAGTATCTGATACACACTTCACATTTCAATTATGTAAATAGTAATAAAGCAATGTCAAATGTACTATAAGAATATCTTATGAAATAAGTAAAATAGAGTGTAAATGAGAAGAATTAAAACTGGCAACAGAAGGAAAGAATATTTTCATTATGTATTTAAGTTCCATAAACTTATATTTCTGTTATGTACGATATAATGTTGGTAACCCTACTCACATGTAACTAAAAACTGTAAAGGAAGTCGAGAAACAAGTTTAAGCGATTTTCGTCTATCATTTTTCTTAAGACGTCACGCCAAGACCATCAAAAACTTTTCGCCCAGTTGTTTTCCTTATAATTTCCCGGCTCCAGTATAAGTTACTCAGTAACTGTTACGTGTGCTTCTTGTGGGTATCGCGTATGTTGGTTTTTTATTCTCTTCTATTTTCTCTCCCTCCCGTTCGTTCTCTTATTGCGTTTTATTTTTGTTTGCCATGTATTTTTGTGGGTGTACCAAATCGAAATTGCTAGCTATGATGTGGCAATCATATATCATCTAGTTATATACCTGTCACTTTTTAATCAATTTATTATGATATTAAATGTTAGAATGAAAAATTTTAGGAAAAAAAAAATAAACGTTTACGACTTTTTTTATATAATTTATTTTTACTTTTATGTGTTCTTTATTTATTTCAAACATGGGTAAACTGAAGAATTAAATTATTTATCATATTAAAATTGATTATCAGAAATTACCAGGATCACTTTTTAACTTTTCTAATTAACGATGCTAAGGTATGAATGAATGCAGGAGAAAGTGGTAAGAAGTGGATATGAGGATTGTCTGGACGAATGTGGAATGGAGGCAAATAGGAATGAACGGGAAAGAGAAAAGAAAATAAAGGTACCATCCAACCCTTTCAGGATGGTTGATGGTGTTTTGGAAAAAGAGGATGAATGAAGGGCTATGGGTGATTGACAATATATGGAGCAAAAGAGATAGTAAATTTAACAAAAGATAGTAGTATATAAAAATGGAAGGAAGGATGCCTAGATATTTATTATCTGTACTAAGTGAGTATAAGAAATTAATAGCTAGGTTTAGATATAGGAGTGTAGAGAGGGGAATAGGTATTGGATGGATGAAGATATGTGGTTTGGAAAAACCGCATATGTGGCTGGGAAAAGAAGATTGGGTGAATGGGTGCAATGGGGTGAATGGTGCGTGGGTGAATGGGGATATTTGGAGTGAAAAAGAGGTAGAAATGTCAAGGAGTTTAGAATTGTGCTTTGGGAAAGTGTGGGATGAGACGAGAAACGATGAGGAAAGTTTTAAAAATATAACGTGTTATGAAGAGGTAGAGAAAAGAATTTAATTTTTGTTTAATTTTGTTTTTGTGAAAAGTTTATTTTGTGAAAAAATTAAATTTAGTGCATATAGTATCGTTTGTTTTGATGCCAATGAAGGATTATGAGTCAATATAACTTTATTTAATAATATTAATTAGTTCTAAAATGAACACTAAATTGATCGTACAATTTTAGGAATGTGATTCAGACAGTTGAGCAACAGGTATACCGGAAAGGCATTTGTAATGCCTTTCCCTGCGGAGGTTGGCTCTCTGGGGATGTTAGCGATTCAATTAGCTATTTTGGCGTGAGAAACTGCACCCCTGAAAATCTCTGACGATTCTCGTCCGAGCCATCGCTTCAGATCTTTCAGCCATGAATTATGCCGTCGTCCTATTGGTGCTGACCTTTTCCTTTGATGATCAGGAGTAGGATCTCATAGATTTCATAGGTTTCATCAGCTCTAAACATTTATCCATCATACTGAGGACTTTGATGTTTGTTCATCTTGCCATCAACACGATGCATAATATTTTTCAGTATAATTACATTTCGAAGGCGTCTATATGATTTTCCATCTCCTGGTTAAATGTCCAGAGTTTGCGTCGATAAAGTAGATTTTGTATCGCATGTGGAGTTAAAGACTTAGGTCGCATACAGTGAAAAGATTTTTCATGTCGGATCACTTTATTCATACACGACAGCTCTCAGGTATCGAAATGTATGTATTTGTTTGACGAGTGTATCATGTAAATATATACAGCTGGGCTCGGTTGTTTCTATTGCCCTGAGGTCAGTGGTTCGTAACCGGTGTTCCGTGAGCTTAGGGAAAGCGTTCCGCCAAAATTTAGAAGTTTTTAGCCGAATTTATATGTGTTTGTTACAAAAGGAGCAAGAATGCACTTTTCGTCAGAATGTGCCTCTCAAAATGAAGATTTAAGAGAGTAACGTTAATCTTAAACTGTGTTTAGAACTATATCCTAAAGTACCTTGTCAAAAATATAAATTCATTACAGTAGAGTCACGGTAATTCGAGTCTCGATAGTTCGTGTTATTTCGAGCTGTGTTTGGTATTTCGAGCTATGTTTGGAAGTTTTTGTTTTTGTGGGAAATACTCCTCTAATAAAAACAACAAGTTGTTTTAATAAAAAAAAACTGGCAATTTTAGTAAAAAAGCTAAAAAAATTAACGATCGTACTGCTGGTGAAGCTCTTTTCATCTGGCCAACAAGGAAGCCCCATTTCAGGCCCAATTCTACAAGGAACGCGTTGTTTTTCAGAAATGACGTTTTTAATGCAACTCTCAGTATTGGCTGGTTAGACAGTTGGAAGAAACGGTATGCGATTAGGCAGCTAGAAATATGTGGCGATAAGCTTTCTGCTGACTCTGAAGTTGTGGCACAGTTTCGAGAACGTTTTGAAGCAATTGTTACGGAGGAAAAACTTACAATAAATCTGCTTTACAACTGTGATGAAACGGGCTTGAATTTTAAGATGCTGCCATCAAAGACTCTCGCTTTACAGGAAGAAAAATCTGCGCCAGGTCCTAAGAAATTAAAAGAGAGGGTGGCTGTTCTTGCGGTATCCAATGCAAGTGGAGACCATAAGTTGAAACTAATGGTAATCGGAAAATCTGTTATACCTAGAGCATTCAAAGATGTGACGAAGTCTGCTTTACCTGTGACTTACACTAACCAAAAATCAGCCTGGTTGGACAAAACCATTTTTAAAAATGGTTACATGAAGAGTTTGTCCCTGAGACAAAAAAAATTTAAACAAGAAAGGTTTACCCATGAAGGCGATACTACTTCTCAACAATTCAAGCAGCCACCCTAACGAAGAAGAGTTAACATGTGATGGAATGCATGCACTTTTCTTTCTCCCCAATGTAACGAGCATAATTTAGCCTATGGATCAAGGCGTTTTAGAATGCATGAAGAAAAAGTACCGTAATCATTTGTTACAGTGTCTCCTGAATTCATTAGACGGTGAGAAAACCATACATAATTTTCTTAAGAAAGTAATAATGAAAGACGCAAACTATTGGATATCCGAATCATGGAATGAAGTTAAGGCTAAAACATTGAGCAAATCTTGGAATAAGATTTTTAAAAAGGAAATTTATTCAGGATATATACAATGATGATGATTTACCATTAGCAGAACTTATTAGGAAGCTTACCGGTTGTGAGAATACGAACGTGCGTGAGGTTTCATCATAGATGAATAACGATGAGAGGTGTAAAGTGACTGATTCTTCAATAGTCGAAAATATTAACGAAACAGCTGAGGACAAGGAGGGATTTGCAGCCTTAGATACAGCGCTGCGTTATGTTGAGCAGCAAACTGAAGCGATGCCGACTGACACTATGCTATTAAGGCGATGGCGTGACATTGCAGCTCAAAAACGTGGTTCTACTTTGAAGCAAAAGACATTGGACTGTTTGTTTAAGTATAAGTTTGTGCAATGTTTAGATTCAACTGAATCACTTTAATGAACTTTATTGTAAATTAAAACATTTTAAAAACTCTAATTCTTCATTTTGGTCATTTTCCGTGTAATCCCAGTCTGTCCGAGGTATAGTCACCCCAAATTAGCTCGAATTATTCAGACCCTACTGTATACAGAATATGCTTAAGTCAACTTAACATAATGTAGTTTTTTACCTCAATTCTAATCTTCTTTTGAACTTACTGTTCCTTATTATGTTGAGAAAGTATATTATAGTCTTGCGTTAGGTGACATCAAGTTGTCAAGTGACATCAAGTGAGATCAAGTAGGTGACATCAAGTGAGATCAAGTAGGTGACATCAAGTTGTCGATTTGCCTTTGTTGGTTCTAAAACTGTACAGATGAATGTGGTGAGTGTTATTTTAAGTACTTTTTAATATATCTAGTGTTCTAGTGTTGGAGAATACTGGAAAGCACTCCATTGCAGGTTGTACAGCGCTTTTTGAGCCTTGTTGAAACATCGCTTTACTCTATTTATAACGGTTTTTCCGAGATCGACGTTCCGATGGTAGACGAAAAATTCTCTGCTTGGCTTGATGATTGACACCTGCTTCCTCCTGGTTCAATTTCGGTCAGTTCACGGGGGAAGGGTTATAAAATGTAAATAAGAGGAGAAAGAGAAATTCAAGAAAATAAATTCAAAAGAGTCTGCCTTGTGTAAGTCTGCCTTGTATTTATCATTTATCGTAGATGTTTGTTGTAGATTTAATTTGTTTGATAGTTGATTTAAAAATGTTGATTAAATTAATATGGACTTTACGCTAGATTTGAACAAATCCTACCGTAAGATAGATATGGTATTTTTATTGTTAATTGTGAGTTTGGATAGAGCGAGGCTCTCACGTCACATCCAAAGAGCACGAATCCCAAATTGCGTCTCTCGGTGCTAGATTGCGTGGATCTTATTATATGGAAGAAGCGGCTCATGATGTGTCGGCTGACCAGTGTCATTTTGTGTGACTCGACGACACGATAGGCGTGGCTTGAAGGCAATTTCTGCTAGAAAATTTTAGGTAGTCTAGGACCTCGACCAATCAAAAATCTCTTCCTGATCGTTTAAGAAACTTAAGGATCAATGTCGCATTGCTTTTGTGACGAAAATCTACGGAAACATAAGTGGTGGTAGTTTACAAACGGTGGTGGGTAGCTTTACATGACTAAAATCTTAGGGAAGCATTACATCAAATCACATCAAATCAAATCAATTCACAGGAAGATATTCTTTAAGAAAGCAGCCACTAAAAATCATGTTATCCATCCATGCACTTCTTTGATTGCAGTACATTGTTGGCAGACAGTTGACTATGATAGTTTTAAAGGCTCTTGGAGTTTTAGAGTTTCCAAGAAGCAGCGATTTTTGTTTCAAAGATCCAGTTGTATTTCAGGCAGCCAAAAATGTGGCTCTCTCTTTACATTTTATAAATCCAGAAGCAGTTTTTTTTTTGGATATTGTTGGTAAGATTTTTGAAGATAGCATTCAGAAGTTAAGTCCAGTTTTATCTGAGTTGAAAATTTGATCTGCGGACAATCCTTCCTTGTAAACTATTTCTTCCATTTTAGACTAGAAATTCTAGAACTTCAGATAAGTCAGCTGACAGTTTTTCCCCACAAATACTCAGCTGCCTAATGTCATATTTCTTCTTGAGCTGTCCAGCCATCCATCGCTTGCAGTGAATGTTTTCTCGCCATCTTTTTTGCTTGAAGCATTGGCCCACTCACAGGACTATCCATCCTTCGAAGTTGTGAAAATCACAGAAGAGCTTCAGACGTCTGCTCGTAGTCGCCCTTCTTCAAAGTCTTTCGACTGAAACCACTGCCTCCACTAAAACTTTTGTTTAGAGAGTTTTCAATTTCGTTCCGGTTACGTCTCCATTCCCCACTAGTCACTTTCTCAACTCCCAAATGGGTAGCCATCTTTTTAATCGGCTCGCCATTTTATTGCATTAAATTTCGTTTCAAGAGAAACTACAACTCTCTTACGGTTCCCGCTCATATCGATACACAGAAAGCAATAAAGTACAAAAGACAACACAATATCACAACCACGTTTAACACGAGCTCAGAACCAACCGAAGTGACAGTGGGAATGCGCGGAGTTACGAGTGAACCGAAGTACATTACTGTGCAGTATTTCCGAACGTGGAGCCCAATTACATATTTCCGAACATATGTATGTAGGAGTATGGGGCCAGTAGAAACAGATAAGGCTCGACATTGCTTGTAAAATGAATAAACATTGCTTCTCGCCATAATTGTTCCGCTATTAAAAGATTCATTTTAATTTTTTGTCTTTTGATGACTAACTCGGTTAGCCCAGAGAGTCGGTTGACCGGAACCCATATAATCGTGAGTCTACTGTATTCATGTCAAGAATATTCTTGATTCGCTCTTTGATATCAGCATGGAGAGCCTCCAGGTGTAGGCAGAATATAAGTCAATATACATTTGGAGGGACACTGATAATAGATTTGAAATGTAGTTTCTTATATTTCCATCGGTCCAGATTCCACAAGTTTCCTAGCAAAAACGCCAGTAACGTTTTTCTTTTGTTTTATTTAAATGCAATTCTTGACCTTGTAATTGCAGATTGGCGTTCTCAATTTATGTCAGGTAATTGCCGGGGTACGCTTGATTTCTAATGAAGCTATTTACTCAATTCTAAAACATCGCTTAATATCGCTTAACGTGAAAAAATTAGTCCCACTTTAATTTCATAAGATATTTTTCGAATACTTACATACATAATATATGCAACAACACAAAAAAGTCACAGCAAACAAAATGATAAATAGCATGTCCTTTTCTCATATAATCTCAAATTCCACATATTCCTCGAAAAGAGTTCACCTTCTCACTCCCTCTGATATCACGCATCTTTTTTTGTTTTGTTATCCACATAAACTTACACACTGAACCATTATTCTACGATCCAAGACCAACCAACCACTCAGTCATTCATTCGTTCATTCATTCGTACGTCGCGTATTCTTCTCTGTTTTTGGTCTTGAAACCTTCGGGATTTAAAGTAGTTGCGCGCAAGGGATGCTATAAGCGCGCAGCTGGATGGAAGAGTGCGAGAAGAAGGTTCTGTAGCTGTAGTATTACGTTTTGCTCTAACACGATCTCTCGAATTGAATGCAAGATAAATTACGATTCATTTGTAATGTGTCATCAAACTGTGGATATAATAATACGTGGGCGATTATCAATGGTGACTCGTCTATTAATAATTATGTTTAAATCAAGATTTTAACAATTCATGATTTTAATAAAATTTATTGAGAGACTAAAAATTGTTAAATTATAAAAAACATTAAAAGTTGTATATGCAAAAGTCTTTATTAGTAAGATATGAAATGCATTTAAAAAGAATCCATTACACAAATAGTAATTAAATTAAATTTGTACTTTAATTAAAGTTCAAATTTAAAAAAGAGGATGTGAATGAAGTTTATTCAACCAATTAGAATCATATGTGAGCCATATAGATCATATTTACGACCTCAGGACGCAATGTTACAGTGCTCTGAATAAATTCAAGTAGTTCTGTTGTTAGCTCATAGATGTCGTGTGCATGCATGCTAAAGTGAAGAGCTGGCATGAGATTGTAATCTAACCTCAGACACTCCATGTAATCAGGCAAATAATAATTTATTCGTCCGGTTTTTTTTACCGCTGATCTCAGTAGCCATCATGTAGCGAAAAGATGTCGTGGTGATAATGAGGAAGGCCTGCGAAAGCTTATAAATAATGTTTTAGATAGTAATAATGATGGTAGTGATTTTTTTGAGAATGAATGTGAGTCTGAGAAACGTAGAGCCCCTTGTGTAAATTTTAATTTGTAATTTGAGAA
>WYDF02229981.1:0-21037 GCA_009867245.2 Adranes taylori
CCATGTGATTTTTTCCTGTGGGGCTACCTTAAATCTTTGGTTTATACGGATCGTCCAAAGACCATTCGTCACCTGAAAAGCAATATTCGTGCTGCTATTACCGACATAGGCACAGATATGCTGGAAAAAGTACACAGAAATTTCAAATTCTGGCTCAGTGCGTTGACGAGGACGGTGGCTACCTTCAAGATGTCGTTTTTAAAACCCATTAAAATAAAACTTTAAATGTACCCCTGTAAACAAAAAAAAATAATTAAATCGATATTGCCAATACTTTCTGTGTTATGATTTTTTAAAGTAAGGAAGTAACCACGCCCCACCCTGTATTATAATCCCTGATATTTCACAGAAGAATAAGTAAAGATTATGTAAAGTAAAATAGTCTTAAAATTTAAATTCAATATTGCACCAAGGGTGTACAAATTGAACTAACTTTCGTATTCATATATTTTAAACAAAACCATAATTATCCAAAGTTTAAAAATCTTTCCTAAGGAAAATTTAATATATCAAAATTACGCCTAGAAATTATGCTGAAACAAACTGTGTCATGCATATTCATTCAAATTGATTTGTATATTTTTAATTAAACGTGCGTATAGATATTCGTAGAGATATGTCATAAAAACATTTAAATGTACAACACAGCGCTAATAGAAATCATCACAGAATTATAAACTAATGCAATACATGTTTTACTAATAAAATTTACTTGCTTTTTATTATCAAAACATGATAGCAATGAATTTAAGCCAAAAGACATGAACTCACAATATCAAGTGTAATATGAATATGTATAATGATGTAAGCAGGTGTAGGAAATTAAAAGTACGCTCTGTATCATTCAAGGTCTTTTGGTGAAATTATCACATTCAGATATAAGGATAACGAATTGTAAGACAGTAGAGTTTATCAGTTTTTTTAGTTAATAAAGAGATTACCTGTTTAGATTTACTAGTATGCGTTTTAACTAACCCCACGTCCACCTGGCAGTGCTCCAAGTAGTTAAACTGCCCTCTAACTACAAGCCGCAAAAATACCGTTTTGTTTACGGAGCTTGCGTATAATTTATATCATTTGACAGATATTTTGCACAAAGTACGCTTACCTTTTGCGATGCATATTTCATGCATAGCGATGTATAGTTACTTGTATGAAAATAACTATTTTTCATCACTAGTAATAATTACAATAATTTTGCAATTTTTACTAATAGTTTGTTCTCACTTACAAAACATAGATTGCTCTCTACAAAGATGCACACTCATAAACTTACAAAACACCTCCTGAAAATTTCTCAAATTAATATTTGGTCACTTTGTTTTGTTAATATTTTTGTTTCACCCTCCAAGGACCAGAAATATTTTTCCAAAAAAAAAGATTTTTTTCTGCTTTATCTATAATGTTTGGTATGAAGTGAGAAAATTCCTAAAAAAAATATTTTATAATTGGAGGCACCCCGTGACATATTAGGAGTTACCGATGTCGTTTCCTCTACTGCGTAATCTTTTGAAATCATATACCACCCTCTAATTGAAGAAAAATCTTTTCTACAAGAAAAACACAATAAATATTTACAATATGTATATAATTGAATAAGAAAAAAACAAAAGGAATGTATAAAATATTTAAATTAAACTTTTATTTTTTGTGATATGTCGTGAAACAATTGTCACATACACCGATGTAATACTTTTCACAAATAGTACACACTACCCGTTTATAACTTTCAGCTGCACTTTTTCTTTTATTTTGAATGCATACCACAAAATGGTCTATTCTGTCAAACCTTATATCAGTCAGCACTCGAGACATCCGAGAACAAAAAGAACTTGCTGGACCAGGCAATTTCTTATGGGTTCTGGGTTCTGGGTTTAGGACTGGGTTCTTATAGTGGTTGAGATAGCACAGTACCACTTCTCTGCTTAATCGCAGTTTTGTAATATTGTTGTCGGTATTGGGGCGCTTATAAGTAATCGAACTATTATTCACAGGTGCATCTATCATCCATGTAAATAGGAGCCACCACCATGTTTTTCCTCTAATACTGACACGGTATTGGTTAATATCAGTGTCCATTCTATCAGCGTCTCCCAAGTTTTATTATATTTAGTTATTGCTTTAGGTTGTGATACGTTCACGATTTTCTTGTCATGGCGGCTATATCGCTTTACTGGGCTCATCGGGTTACACTCATGCGTAGTTGAAGCATCAGAACCCACGTTATTATCAATTCATTTACAAACGAAAATTCCATCATGATTTTCTCTGATATAATCCATATCCCCTCTTCTCATTCCTTTCATGTCTTTCTTTTTTAGAAATGCTCAGTGAATGGGAGTTCTGTTCTTTTTGATAGTTCCTGTACACTTATAACCATGTTCTATTAGCCATTTGAGTAAACTAAAACTAGTAGAATATAATAAGAATATATTTTCGTTGTCTGTTAAACTTTCTAACATTTGAATTAGTAGTGCTATTGCCTTTCCAAAACCATCTTGGTAGTTCTGCATAGGGATATGATTCTTACCTGGGTAAGTTTCAAAGTCTACAAGGTATCAATTGCTAGTTTTCAAACTCCATTGCCTGCGCCAAAGAGTATCAGTTTGCCACGCCGAGGTGCTTACATCTGTGGCGGCCAAAACATTTGACCATTGATTCATCAAAATCTAATGGCTCGGTGTGCACGAAATGATGATGAAATATTTTTTTTAATAATGCGATCATTGGTCTCAATTTGGCCATTTTATCATTAGCATCCAAAATGTGATTACCGGCAGCATGTACAAATTTCATGATTTGGATGAACCTATCCCTCCTCATGCACTTCGAAATTAGTAAATTTCTCATACCCTTTTTGGTTTACCAATGCAAATAAAATCACCTATTTCATTCATAGTCACTTGTGGAATAGTCTTCTATTTGAATAATGCGTATTTATTAGTCTGATCAGTAAAAAATTGAAAAAAAATCGCCAATAAGGAACATTCCGAATAACTCCGCTCTTGTCATTATTCTCTTCAAAGGATTCTCGAAATTTTTTGTTTACAGGATCAGTGAAATCACCTCTCAGCCACTTTCTTTTTTTGCTTGTATCATATTTTACAGCTCCAAAAGTTAACCGCCTTCCTCTTCTTCGCCACTACCCTCATCAGTTAGAGCATTAGGTTCCCGAGGCGAAATAAATATAACTGTCATTTTCCCAGGCATCAAATCCTGCTCTTTTTCATCCAAGCCTCCCTCTAGGATTTGCAATGCTCGAGGGAGGCTAGCATCTTCCACAGTGAGATCTTATAGAACAAAGTTGTTCCTAATGATAACAGAGAGTCTTAGATAAGAAAATAATGTGGAAAAGGACAACTGTGACATATATGCCACAGCAACTTTTCCTTCGAAATGAGGTAAACACATATATGAAGCTTTGCAGAATATGTCACAATAGTATTTGGAGGATTAGACGGGCACATCCTATATAGGATGTGAAATTGGGAGTTAATCACCTGTGTCATACAAGGCTTCGCAAATTTGGTGGGCTGTCCTAATACGGCGAACACTTCATCATGCTTTTGCAGCAACTCACGTTTTTCACGATGTTTCACATCATCTAATACCTTACCTTCATCATTTCGTAACAGCAATGTTTCATTATAATCTACAGATGCCAGAATGACATCCGTTGTTGAATCATCTTCAATGAGCAGCTTATAATTCGTGAAACTTCTCCATTTGGAATCCAGAATGTCCATAATAATTGTCGCTGATTTTATATAATCAATACCAAAGAGCGTAGCATTTGCACTACTATTTAATAAACCAACAAATATTAGCGATGACGTTTTGTACTTGCTCTTGGCGTCAAGTCAACTTTCACAATCTGTCTTTTTTCTATTTTATAACTTCCATCTCTTAGGGTTATTTGGGATTCGTTATTATGGAAGTTATATCCTCTTTCTCGCAGCAACTTGGGAAGTGAATGAGCTGCGACACTTTGCTTAGCAGATCCACTGGAGCCCGTTGCAATTTGATTTTATTATGCTTGGAGCATCACAACCATACAATGCTATATGCTATCCGTTATCTCCACATTAACGTTACTGATTGAATTGACGTATCCTGGGGAGATTTTTCTAATATGAGCCATGTTTTCATCTCATGAACGAAATTTTTGCACAACTAACGTCTGTGACGTTTTTCAAATTCAGGTTTCGCTTGTTCAGCTCTGGTATTTCTAATTTCATTCATAGATTCTTCAACATTACGAGATTCTTTGAATAGTTCAGAAAAACTCTGAATTTTCTCACAGGGAATCATTTCTCTAACTGCATAATATAATAAGCCATACCTCAAGTCAGTCTAAATATTTTCAGTTAAACAAGGCTCTGGTAATTGAGCAAATAAGACTCTAGATACGAAAACGTCAGTTCTTGTATTTTCATCTTGCTTACAAAAAAAAAATATTTGTCATTTTTTGTCTGCTTAAATTGTGACGTAATAACGAAATACCTGTATCAAATGTATCACATTCCGATTTTATTCCATGAAACTACATAGTTCCATGATCTGTTAATAGCACCGGTAAGTCTTTAAGTGCATTATCATCGGATGCATGTGCACAATCTTTATATACTGTTATAGCATCTAGATATGCGTCGACCTTAAACTATTAACTGCTGCATAAGTAGCGTAAACTGCTCTTGCGATAACGTTGCCGGCTGATCCATATCTCTGGTATGCGTCCTGGTATGCGTCCTGTTTTAATTGCAACCTAGTTATTATTGGCGTCTTATTCAGAATTATCTACACTAGCGATTTTCGCGAACACACAAACTAGCAAATGAGTTACCTTTTACCATATGCTTGCCCCGTACGTTGAGCGCCAAATTTTCTAAAAACCCTAAGCGTGTGCGTGGGGATCTCTATTAGGAAAGGTAAATTGATCAACAATTAGAACTGAAAAAAGGCACCGTTTTCTAACAAAATATGTTGACAAACAATTTCATGACGTAGTTTTGTTTTGTAATTAATTGTTTTGAATATCTTCTTCCAAAACACGAAAAGTTTCTTGCGAATAAAGTTATATAACAAAAAAATAAGTAATAGGTTTACGAGTACTCAAAATGCGGGTTGCTATTGGAACGCAATGTTGGACCCCCCGCTATTCACATTCATATGCCGCCTGCGCTCACCGTTCCTCTAACCCAATGTCTCCTTTCCCACTATTCTAAAGAAATCAGCATATGCGTGTAAATTCAAATAACATAGCTTAGGAATCAAGTCGCGTGATCATTGGGGAGATCTAGATGAAGTTATATTAAATATGCACGACCTGTTACAAGTTTTTCTTAATTGTTACAAATTAAAACATTATCAATACTTATGACTCATTGGTTGTAAGAATATATCACTGCTTCAATCGGAACGAAGGTTAATTAGTGTTGATTTATGTTGCATATGATGGACAGGTAGCAGCATTTCGCATTTCTATTTTGTTCCAATTTTAACAAAAATATGTTATTGCCTCCTTTATCAAACTATATGATGTGATAAACATATTTTTCGTTGATGTATATATCTAAATATGTGATTTCACACATACTGCAATTTTATACAGTGCAAGAAATATTGTGACATAGTGAAAAATTTACCAACTGTTAAACATTATACTTTGATGCAAAAAGTATAAATTCATTATGTCTATTAATTGAATAATTATAGATGATAAGATAAAAGTAAACAAACAAATAGAATTAAGCAACGGAAGAATTCCGATGGACAAAGAACAAGTTGCACGGAGCAAACGCTTCCCAATTAATTCCAAATTAAAATTATTGATTCTAAGTACACTAAATTTGGAAATCTTCAAGTGAAATTATATTTGTGTCGCCTGGTTAATCCTGCCAGTAATGGTAGGCTCATTTCGAGGGCTAAGCCATGCAAGTGCAAGTACGCTTGCTATCAAGTTTAACCGCGCGAGCCTCAAGCCTTCTTGCGACCGAAGACCATCCGCGTCAGACCGAGTTGACTGCGTACAGCTCAGTAGACTCGTCATAATGGACGTTGGTAGAATCGTATCAACGAGGTTTGGATAACGGTGACAAATTTAGCGCTAATACATTAATGTAGTTATCTAGGCAGCATAGCTGCTTATCTTGGCTGCAGTCGGAGAGAACTAAACTTGGCCGGCCGGCCGGTCTTGACTCATATTTTCTACGTATATGCTAACGGCGCGGACAGCTGGGCTTTCCGGTACACAAATTCGAAAAAAGAAGTAAATGATATCCAAATTCTTTTAAAACAAATTAGTGGATCTAATCTAACAGCTGCTGAGATTGATGACTGGAATGTAGATGAAGTCACAGAAGTTAATAATGAAGAAGATTCTGACGAATTCAAATCAAGTGAAGAAGAACAATCGGACGATGGTGTTACGCATAACGAAGCTGTCAATTTAACCATCTGATATGCACAACAAAGCAATTGGTCTATTGATGAAATTCGTGGTTTGCAGAAATTGCGTAAGAAAGCATTTAGAAAAAAGTTGAAAAGTGAAAAAACAAACCACAATGACTGATTTTTTTTTTCACAAAAATAAAAATGTCATTTTTTTTAATGATTTGGTTTATTGAAAATTAATAAAAAATTAATAAAATTATGTAATACATAATAAAAAATCACTTTGTTACATCCTGTGTAAAAGGACGAAAACATACTAAAATCATTTTCGATATCACATATTGACCTAATATGTACATTTTGTCGAAACAAATTTCCATATATTTCTTCAAACTTCAGTTTGAAGAATTTTTAGATTTGAAGAACTACCCAAAATTTTATCGGTTCTTCAAAACGACAGTGTACTGTATTTATATTACCAAAATTTCTCATATTTTCGGTATTCAATTTCGTATAAAATAACCTATAACTATAGTTACATGTATGTCTTTTACAAAACACACCTTATCGGGAACTCTTAATTTCCTATATTAAACTATAAACGTAAGAAACATTGACAAATGAATTAAATAATTAAATTTCATTATATCAAACATAGGTCCTACATGAGTATGCATGAAAGTAAAATGCATAAATGATATCTACTCAGGTGAATACATATATCAAAATGAGGGTTATTAACTCACCAGAATACATTCGTGAACAATTTCATAGATCGACAAAAGCACGTTAAACCTTGCTTATATTAATTACAATTCCTATCCGCAATTATGTTAGTTTTCATTTCGTAATAAAATACTTAGCTTGCATTTGATACTAATAAATCATTGTTTTGTTTTTTTTTTTTTAGTTTTGGGTTTCCACTTTGCGATGCTGTTCGCGCCGAAGACAAATACGGGGACCGGGGGATTATCCCGGTGGTAACTTGATGGATAGACGATTTAAGAGTGCACTAGTTATTTATTTAAATACATAAAAAAAAACCTTTTTCGGAGCCATTATTCATTTGTACATTAAAAAAAATGTTGTTTTAAAAGAAATTGTTTTATACAAAAATTATTAAGAAATAGTTTTATTAAATCACGAATTGTTGAGGAATTTTTGACATACTTATATCTGTAGAATAGATAGAAATTCACAAAACTGTACGCCTTCCTACAAAAACCTCATTGCTGTCATCAAATTTTATATAGTATTAACTTTTTAGATAAAAATTATTAAAACCTAGAAAAGGATAAATATTAAATATGATTATTAATCTTAGTTATAGATTGTACAAGCCGATACTATTCCAAATTAATAATGTCCTGATCGGTTGCGGGTCCAGATTTTAATTTTAAAAAATCCTTACACTGGTCACATATATATAGTGAATCAAAATATTTAAGTAATTACGATATAAAATAGAATGAAAGTTTGAGCTTGTTATATTTTCCGCTCTACATCTGGTACAAACTGGCGCTTGAAAATGCCATTTAAATAAAGATTTGCATACTTATAATGGTTACTATTTTAATATTGGTGGATTGTGAACTCACTAGTAACGAAAAAATACTAAATGCAATACTAAACAGTGACAGATATGCTTGATGCTAATCTATTGATTATCCTAATCACCTAATGAGCTAATCTTGAGAGATTAGATAAAACATTCGATGATCCTGATCTTGCTGTAACCCTTGCTTGCTTGCTCTATCAAATGATCTTTTAAATCCTACCTGTAAATTACAGGTAATTGCCATTCATTATTTATTTAATACCTGCACTATCATAATAATAAACAATCGTAAAATTTACGTGCACGCATTTCTATACTTCAACTTCAGGTGAGTCAATATAATAAACATTATGAAAGACAGGAGATGTCGTTCGTAGCAACATTCACGGATCCCGAACGGCTCCGAAAGATAACATATAAATAACAGCAAACGCTGTATATTCCTTCAGGTCCAGGCTGAAGAGGATGACAAATCCTAAACTCTCAATAACAATTCACCAACCTCCTCATGAATAAAATCCCAACAGGGAGTGAAGTTTAGTGGGTAAAAATCCCAAAGTTGTTGGATGCATCGGGCATCCTTCCTCTTTTGAAGATTCTCTACTTCCTACGTAAAACAAAAAAAAAAGTATATCCCTTCTTGTTCGTTTTAGTACGTCTAGCATCTAGTATTAGAGTTTAGTTTATTATAATAGAATTATGCAGCCATCTTAAATTGGGCGATAATTCAAAATTTGTTAATTAAATGTTTTAAGTTTTATAAACCAAAGTAGAAACCGTTACATTATTCTTACTATTGAGTTTTATAAGTAAATAGTAAATGAAAATAAGTAATTGAATATAATATATTGTGCAATTTAAAGTAATAAATTGTTGAATCACAAAAAGTAATTTAATAATTGAAATATAATTAATGTAAGTAAAAATTACAAACATAGCATCTATTATTAAATAATAGGTGTCCTAGCAAAACACATAAAGATTGGAATTAAAAATAAATTAATTATAATAAAAATCAAAAATCTTTAATTTTGAAAATAATTAAAAAATAAATAATAATTTTTTTTAAACAAGGTCCACTGGCGTGAGTCCTTAATTCAAAGATCTTTTCGTTAAGGTTCAATTGTAATCAATATTTTTTTAGCAAAGGAGTAAATAACATTAATCGTCAGATAATTAGTAATATTAACTAAAAAAATTTGTTAGTTACTGACAACTTAGAAAACTTACTGTATATGTTTCATAAAGTAATTTAAAGCCATTGTGTCAAAGTGAAAAAATTAATTTAGTTGGGAGGTACATTTAATTATTGAAAAAAAAGATATTTTGCAACATTTTCCGCTGTGGGCATTATATTGTGTTTTAGTGTTTTATTAGTTACTAAAACAACATTCTCAAAATTTACAGTTATTAATTTAAACAGAATATAGTTAGAACGGTTTTCCTTCTACACCTAAAATACGTGATTAGTGATTTTGAAATAGCAATTCATAACGCAGCTTTCTGACCAGAATGATAATTATTAGCTGTACGTTTCATTTACGATATAATGAAGTTGAGGAAAGCCATAACATCATACGGAATGAACTCGAAAGAGTAATTAAGCCTGTTGAACACCATCGTTGACAGCCTACTTCATGTAGGCATCCCAGAGGAAGTTCCAAACTTAAAAATATCGCAGGAGGAGAATGACAGTCCTGTGTCCAATTTAAATGATATTAAGAGTGCAGGTAATAGAATAGATAGTGAAAAAGCCATGGGACCTGATTTGGTGCCTGGAGAAGTGATCAAGCTCCAGGTACTAGTCGAACACGTTTTACTCCTAGATGATGGTCTGAAAGCATTTCGAAGTTTCGGAGACGATTCATAAAAGCAGACATTATCTTACTAGAGGGTATGTTAAAAAGTTGTTGCCCACTGTTTGACGTTGTACGCCCTGCTTCGAAAGTTTAGTAGAAGCTACTTGTGTCATCCAAACAGAAACGAAACTACCTACGGAAGACTGTTGAACATTCTGTTATACTGCTATATAAGCTTTTCGGCAAGTTTTTTCGAGTGCGCAAATGGAGAAAAGTTCAAGCGTTAGGATTGTTCAAGACAGTTTGATTGTTCAAGACAGTCTACAAAAGTGATGCAAATATACGCGAACATATACGTATACATGTAAGCTAGCTCATCTATCCAAACGGCTTCATATAATGGAGTCGTCACTAGCTAACAAAGCAATAGAAATATTTAACGACTACTTCATTAACCAGTGGTTGGGAAATAACACCACTCGAGATATGTAGATATGCTGCGACTGAAAGCATAAAAAAAATCGACAAATTGTAAAACATTGGTAAAACACTTGCAGAATATTATTTAACTCTAAAAAATAAAATTACATGAAAATAAAATAACTCTTGGTGAAACTTTACGTCGTTTAATGTACGCAGTTAAGTTAAACACTAGTAACTAACTAAATAACTAATTAAACTAGTTAAACTGTAAGTAAGTAACTAAATATGTAATTGGGCTAAAAAATATTCCTTAATATTTATTTTTTAAAACTTGAAGTTGTATTTTCATTTTTTTAGAACCCTACTGGAGCAGGTACAAGGAAAAGCTTAATTTCATGTTGGTTCGCAATTTTCAGGTATGATTAATGGTATTTGAATTTTAGTACGCAGTTTACATACCCCGTTTTATAGACCTTTTCTTTGGACGCCCTTACCTTGAGCTTTAAACTTTTATTTACCTACGTGATGGGTATAAACTAAGTTCACTATTGCATGCCGTTTGTTGCTACTACTTTCATATTTTGTTAAAAGAAAAATCCCAACTGTTATTTCCTTTTATTTCTAATTCTTCAATATAATCCTTAAAAATTTTTGTTCCATAATTTGATAATATATCTTTTATGTATATATGTATGCAATGTTTTTTGCTGAATAAAGGCCAATTTATTTTGGAACGTAACGTGCGCGGAACGGCTACTGCACGGAACACGCTGATGTTTCATGCAATTATCTTTAATAGATGCATTGATGTTACAACGAAACGGGTAGCCGTCATGGACGATTCTTTTCCCACGTTGACGTCCCGTCCAGCCCCGTCTAACATAAACTGAGACCATGTGCAGGATTACGGCGAGAGTTTCTGGTGTGTGTTTTGTTTTGCAGTCCTACAATGTTGAAGATTGCTCTTAATTGTGTGGGATAGTATTGTAACAAACTAGAACATAGCATCATTACATTGGCTTATGAATACAACCCTTAACTAGGTGACACCACCTGACTTCGCAAATCAATTCGAAAGTTGTTTCATATTATTTTACGTATCACTGTATGACTACATCAATGGTTCCCAACCGGTGGTGCGCGGAACACTTGTGTTCCGTGAGCCTAGGCAAAGCATCCCACCAAAATTTTGAAATTTTTAGCCGAATCTAAAGCTTCATGATTTTATTTTCCAATACTCTCCCTACCTCTAGTAAATTTGCAATAATTTAATATATACTCACTTAATTACCTCTTAACCCTACTCTACTAATTACTTTAGGCCATAATAGATTGATATCCAATCCGATCTGCTTTCTTCACACATACTTATACAGTATCATATGGTACGCTTTCACAGCCTATTGATTGATTGATTACCAATCTGATCAATTCTCACTGATAACAGCACACGCTGTGCTATCTAATAATTATCGCCAATCAGCGACAATTCCCTTTCCTACACATAATTTATATAATTGACGCATCGGTTTTGTTTCTATCCGACGGAAGAAATAACGTTGCAATTCGATTCCCATGGTGAAATTCTAACTTAAGTGAGATGTTTTTAGTGTTTTTAAATTATAGTTTTTCATGAATAGAAGTCTAAACAAAACTCTAGGTATCAAGTAATATCTGCAACTTCTTGCAACAAGTTCGTCTAGCACACATGTTTAAAACATAAACATTTCAAAGAATCTAGCCATCCTGAAATATTTAAATAATTTAGAAGCATCAAATGCCCAAAACTATCTATCATAAATGTTAAAACTAAATCAAAACGAGGACAAATTGTCTCGTGACAGTATAACTGGTAAGCAGTAAACGTAAAGTTTAAGCCACTTAGCAACCCTATAAAACTGCATCATCAATAATACATATTCATTCAACCCCGTAGACTTATTGAATCAACAAACTAGCATTTTTAGACTACAATACGAATAAGAAATTCGCCTTTCACTTGCAGTGTATATTGTTAATGTTTATGGGTTAAATCAAATGTATTAAAAAGATATTAATCACACAACGTACGCATACTTAAGCAACTGACAGTCCCAAAAATTATCAACTTATCGGCATCCGATAAAATTTGAGAAAATGTCAATATTAAACATTTTTTTATGATTACTATGAGAAAGTACCTGAGCATTACGTTTCTAAATAATCAGGAGAAATATGAATAAATTACTTAGACTATGTCATGTGATTAGAGAGCTCATTAGAAAGGGATTTCAATTAGTAAAAGTAGGATGGGGCGAGTATACCAGTTACCCCGTTGAGGCCAGCACAATCGATTTTTTATATATTCGGAAATTTTCCTAAAACCAGGCTCAATGGCGTTTAGTTTTTTCGCTCATTAAGTTCAGATTCTAATTTCAATGTTTTTTGCTTAATTTCAATACGCGATTCTATTCTTATGCTCTAATTAAGCAATTATTTTTGTGAATTATGTCAGGGGTTCCAATGTGAGTACATATTAATTTTGTTATTTATTTTAACTGATTTAAAAGCACTTTAGGTTTTTATGCAATTAATCCTTCAGTAATTAATTTAATTTTCAATGTTACTAATTTTCACTTTCAAATAATTAATAATTGATTAATTAATGTACTAATCTGAACTGAAAGTTTCTACACTTATTTGTTTACTAATAATAAAGTTTATGGTTGGTGTTTACGAATATTTAACTAACCAGAACGATACTCTAAGTTATTATATTATCCGCCAACCGATCTGTATTGAAACTACGTAAATTCATTTGTAATTAAATGTTGCTAGGAAACTATTTTATTTAATTTCGCCTAGAACGAAATTATGTTGCATAACAGTATCTTTATTTATGCTTCTAATAAATCAAAATATAAATTGTTATTAAATTCTTGTGGGGTTTTATTATATATTATTTATATAACTAACTTATTGGCCGTACTTATTTTCTTAAAGATCTTTCTTTGGTTTTAATCAGTTAAAGGCTAAAGCACTTAATTACACCCATAAATCTGATGTAATTAGTGATATCATCATATTTCTCTGCCCCTAATAATAATTTATAAATTTTAGCTACATTCTAACTTAACTTTTATTACTTTGATTACGTTTTAGTTGGATGAATTTTAACTGGGCATAGAATTGAATAACCAGTTATGATTCATACACATTGTCGCTATTTAATCATGACAATATGTTAATGCAATAATTACCTGGCGTTGAACTTATTATTTTAAATATGTACCCTCTTAAAGTTTAAATAACCACCTGACCCTACAAACAGTTGAAAAGAAATCTGAACTTTCTCTCTTTGAAATCTCTGAACTTTCTCTACTTATACAAGAACTTTGTAGTATGTATGCAAATTTATGCAATGTATAATTATCAGTTTGTTTATAAATTAAGTTGTAAAATTATAAATTAAAATGTTTAATAACGCATTTAGAGATTTTTATATTCATTTAATTACATAATAGATTAATTATGTTCTGAAGTGATTATTTACAAAAATCGTTTTAATTGTCACGTATTTCAATGCAATATGGCATAAATGCTTTTATACATTTGTAAAGGATAACTAATATGAATAGCTACTAATTAAGGTCCAAACCGCAGCTAACAAACGATTAACGATATGAATCAATAAATATAAATAAATTATAATCTGACATTGGTCGCTTATTTCTATTTCAATTTCTTTAATATGCATTTACTATAATTAAAAATACATACAAATATACGTTACAAAAATAAACATATGGTGTTATTTTAAGAAGCACTGAAATTTAAAAAATATATTTTCTAATAGCCACAGTACTGTTGCTTTTTGCAATTTAAAATATATAGGTGAGATGCACGTGAAGAAATATTTGTTTTGGACATTTGGACAAAATGGGGTACATAAAAAATACTACATATTTTGTAGTATATCGCACGTTGCACTAGAATTTTGAATCATTATCTGTAAAAGTATAAAATAATTCTATTGTTTACAGTAAATGTTTAGTAGATAAAACTCCCAAGGTACATCAGAATAATTTTTGATTGAATATTTCATGTTTCGTGGTTAAACCTAAACGCTGGCATTATTTAATTGAGTAAAATATAAAATTAATATTTCTTATTACTTGTGAATCGAAAAAATGTTTACCCCGCCCGGAACTCGAACCCGGACATCTCGATTGCCGGTCGATTGCTCTTTCAATTGAGCTAACGGGCACTTATTCGAAGACACAAATAATATTTAATATGTATTTGTCTCCCGTATCTATTATGATAGGCAACTTTTATATCAGGATTTGTTTTTGGCTACCTGTTTGCTACCGTCGATCGATTCATTCGTCATCGGATAGATGGAGCCTCTTGTATGTTTTTTTTTTATTAATTTCTTATCCGCTTTACTGGCGGTCGCATGTTTAATTGAATATTTAATGTTTCGTGTTTAAACCTCAACGCTGGCATTATGAAATTAATATTTCTTATTACTTGTGCCTCGAAAAAATGTTTACCCCGTCCGGGACTCGAACCCGGACCTCTCGATTGCCGGTCGATTGCTCTTCCAACTGAGCTAACGGGCACTTATTCGAAGGCACAAATAAAATTTAATATTATTTGTTTTCCGTATTTATTCTTGTTTTCTGTATTTACTGTATTAAATAATGCCAGCGTGGATGTTTAACCACGAAACATCCAATAAATCAATTAAACAAGCGACTGCCAGCTTCCTTATGAAGCTTCCTGAATGTTAATAAAAAAAACATTCAGGAAGCTTCATATACCCAATGACGAATGAATCGATCGACGGTAGCAACCAGGTGGCCAAAACTAATCCTGATATAAAAGTTCCCTACCTCAATAGGTACGGAAAACAAATACATAAAAAAATTATTTCTGTCTTCGAATAAGTGTCCGTTAGCTCAATTGGAAGAGCAATCAACTGGCAATCGAGAGGTCCGGGTTCGAGTCCCGGGCGGATTAAACATTTTTTGGAGACACAAGTAATGAAAAATATTAATTTCATAATTTAGTCTATAGAATAATTTTTGTTTAGTTAAATTTTCTTTTTATCTTTGATATAGCATAGTGATTCTCAATCATTTTTAGAATTTCTTACATGCCATCTCTTTAAAAAAATTCGATTGCTCACCCTATTATTAAAAAATTTAGTAAAATATTATTTTAAACAAACTGGATGTTCCAAATTTGCAGCAGGATGCACGTCCCCACAGCACAGCACTGAGAATACTATGAATGAAAACTTGTTTGCCAAACAAATATTTATGTTGAAAAAATTACGTACTTGTTAATTTAAGTTTAAATTTTAATGGGATGGTTGTTTCTGCTTTGCCCGAACAATTCTTCTATATTTGGCATTATTTTGGCCAATACAACTCTCATGTCATGTGTGGCATCTAGTTTGTTTCAATATTTTGTCTTGAGAATAAGTATTGTGGAAAAAGCCGTCAGGTGGAATGGAATCCTAAAGCCATCCTCGCAACATCGGGATAGAATTGTACCATTTCGAAGCAAAAATCACTATAATACATTTACGGAAAACATCTTTTACATCCCTATCATTTATCAAATCAATAAACTGTTCTTGAGCCATAATCCCTTCCGAAGGCAGAACACTAATGGGGAGTACAAATAGGTTATACATAAATCGTTGGGATTTTCCGAATTCTGGTAGTGTGTCAGGAAAAGAGTGAGAAATTTCGTCTTTAGGAATTGTTACATGCGGTTTCATCATATCTAGGATATCTATATTAGGGGCTCATTTTATTGTGCGTATGAGATTATATGCGTACATGTATATACTGCAAATAACTCGAGCCCCATTGAAAATTGACGAAAATCAGCCATTTTCAAGTTTCCCAAAAATTTAAAATACAAAATAAAAGGCAGAAAATTTGGACAACTTCCATAATGAAATCTGAATATTTCTCTTAGAATACAAGGTTGGGACGTCTAAAGTAGAAACTTTAGTTTTGCGATATCTTAGCAACCGTTGAAGAACATTGAAATAAATTTGTCGTGCTTTAGGAATGCTTTTGTTTATATTTGAAATAATTTTTTTGTAGCGATATAAAGTGTTCATAAAACCGGACGATTAATTTCGGAGATCTTTAATCTTGAAATAAAGTTACTATAATATAACTTCCGTTTTATAACTTCCGTAAAGGAAAGTTTTGTAATGGGAATGAAAGAAAGGGAAGTTGGTTGGTAGTGGAAGGAATACATGAATAGAAAGTACAAGAAAGATGTATGAAAGAATTGAATGTTCGATGAGTAGATGGGGCGAAAAATCATGGATGGTATTGAAAAGGTGAATGAAGTGGTTGCGAGAATGCTAGATGTGGAGAGACAGGAGAGGTTTGAAAGGATTAGAGGAAGTAAGTATAATAGTATTAATGGATAAGGGTGGAAGAGGTAGATTAATATTAAAATCCAAATCTCGCTAAAAATATCAAGACCTGCCGACGTGAGAAAAATGTAATCGTTAAACAAAAGCTGACCCGCATTGAAAAGCATAGAAATTTATACATACGCAAATTTCTTGGCGCGTTTATTCTGAAAGGATACCGCGGTGTAAAATCTTTCACTCAAAGCAACGGCAATCATTATCTAACGGCAGTCTTATCAATATATTTTTGCATCGGGATATTTTTTTCGTGAAGGCGATTTATTATTATCATTTTTAAGTGGAAAAAGCATTAACGAATATTTCCAGCACTTGTTTTTAAGTAAGTGGTTAAGTTTTGCACCCTTTTGGTACTTTCGACAAATTTGATTGCATATTATTAGTTCAACGCATTTTAGCTACAGGCGTTTTCAGTGCAATGCTTCTACAATTTTAGTGGAGTAGAGCTGCTACTGCCACCACTGATATGTTCCACTACTTATGCTGTCACCAACAAAATAGAGCAACGTTGATCCTTAAATTTATTAACGAATCAGGAAAAAAATTTTGATTGGTCGAAGTTTTAGACTACCTAAAATTTTATAGCAGAAATTTCCTTCAGGCCACGCCTGTCTTGTTGCCGAGTATGATTCCGCATAAAAGAAGCCACTTAATCTTCAGATGCCACTTAAATCTTAGATTACTAGAAATGATTCTCCATTAGGTAGCCAAGCCGGTTCTTATAGAATGAGATAATTCGCACTTTTAAATTTGGTTTTCATCTATAGTAAGCGCCACCAACAAAAATTGCTTATTTAATTTAATTTTAAATTAAATTCAACTATACTCAGTAGGAAAAATTCTACAAACATCAGGCCAAGTATACATAGACTACCTCTTTCTTTTCTGTTGAATCTTTCATTCTCTCATCATTCACTTCTTATTTCATTTACTCGTATCAATCTCTCATAACACTTCCTTGACAAATCTTCGTCAATTGGAAGGCCATGAAGTCAACATCAGAGAAAGAGGTTAACCAAACACTCACGCACCTAGACAACGGAGATGGTAGAGATACAACTCCCGAGGCACGTGCTGATCACCACCGAGGATTATTCCAATTCGGCGACAGGGAGTAAATCCAACCTAGCAGCAAAATTCATTTTCTTCGTCACAAATTATACCGTATCACCAACAATATACATATCTCACACCATTTTCCTATCTTCATCATCTCAACTCGCATGCTCAACTTATGTCATCATTAAACGTTCAGTATTCAACAATTTAATTCCATTAACGTCCTGGAGAAGCCAAAAAAAAGCCATAAAATCCAATCAGAAGAACAATTTAATATCAAATATAGAACTTTTAGTTCGCAACTTTACTTGTTATTTTGGCCATGGAAATGGAATCATCTTACCAATTTTTGCATTATAATTTGCTTCACACCATATTGTCAGTTAATTAAAATCGCGAACAGAAGCATATAAGGGCTGTTGAAAAAAATTGCAACAAAGAAAAACGTTGTATTATTTTAATATTTTCTTAAATTTTATTGATGAAAAGTCAAAATGGTAGTAAACACATTTAAATTTTAGAATAAATACACTTTTGTTCGAAACGGCCTTCTTTTGCTTTAACTATGGCCTTGAGTGTCCCGGAAAGGCATTGCGCACGAATGCGAGTCTCCGGAATGCGCGGCCATTCCTGGCGAAATGCTGTCTTGAGCGCTTCAATACTTTCGTACTTTTTTGTGCAACCCTTACTCTTAAAAATGCCCCAGATAGAGAAATCCATCGGTTTTGCATCCCAAGTATTTGCCAGCCATTGTGTTGAAGAAATAAAGTGCGAAACGTTGTTTTTTAACCATTTTGGTCGACGCGCGCTTGATGAGACGGCGCAGAATCCTGTAGGAACGTCCATGCTCTGTGGCCAAAATGTTTACGTGCCCAAGGCTTCAACATAGCTTCCAAAATAGTATCGCGATAAATATTTGCATTTATCTTCAGGCCACTGTCAAAAAATACGAGTGGAGAGTGACCATCGGCAATAACGGTGGCCTAAACCATCACCATTGCTGGTGCCTGCTTTCTGGTGACACCCGGAGTGTGTAAATTCGTGTATGATTTCTCTGCCAAGTAAACTCGGTCATTTTATTTGTTTACTTCTTGCTCAATTTGGAATGGAGCCTCATCAGAGAAGACGATATTCGGCAACAGGCCACTTGCGTACAAACGAAACAATTCCTTTGCTGTATCCAGTCTACTTTTTTTTTCTGTTCCGAAGCAAAATCGTGCGCCTTTTGGAACTTCAAAGGCTTCAATCTAAGCTTATTTTTCAAAATGTGTTGAATCCGTTCTCACGCTCAACAGCCAATTTTTTACCACTGCGATTTCGTTCAATTTGAGCCTTCACTTTTCGAATCATTGCTGTTGATGTTGCTGTTTGTTTACGACCACTTCCTTTGCTACCATTGCAATGCTACCATTGTATCGAGTAATGGTAGCAATGATGCGCGACACAAAAGATTTATGCACATGGCTCTTAGTGCACAAGCCTTAGCTCTCGAACTATTTGAACTTGTGGCTTTCAAGCCAAATATAGCGCAATAACACTGCTGCGTGTGAATTCCATGTACGGAATTTATTATTTTCATTTTAACTTAGACCCAAACACACTATGAAACAATATAATTAACGTCATTAGTATAATTTTCAGCGCTCTGTCATTGTTGCTTTGACAGATATATCGGTGTGAGGTTAATTGCAATTTATTCCAGGAACCCTGATGGAGTTATAAATATTAGAGAACAATAAACAAAACTATTTCTACATGTTATTGCGTACATCATAATAGTGTTTAAGTACTTTATTATAATACTTAAGAACAGCGAATTTTAACCCAATCCTGAATTAACTCATACAGAGTATTTTATGTTACAAGTAAACAGTATAAAAATACGAAAAGCAGTACAGAAGTTAAAAAATAAAAATTACGATCCGGCTTTGATAAGGACAATTCTGTAACATATTGGCATTTCATTTGGCTCATGTCTAGCTGTTAGTTTAGAAGTTTTGGGCATGAGAGAAGTGCCAGCAGAATTTGTTCCCAAATTATTGAATTTCGATAAAAAGCAATCTCAGGACGCTGCTCAAGAGCTGCTTAATGAAATCAACGACAATTAAGAATTCCTCAAACAAACCATAACTGGTGACGAAACGGTGTATGGATATGACGTTGAAACTAAGGCACAATCGTCCCAATGTAAGCTTTCTGAATAACCAAGACCGACAAAAGCTCGGTAAGTTTTCTTTCTTCGACATCAATGGCATAGTGTACCATGAGTTCTTATCACTAGGTTGTACGGTCAACAAAGAGTGCTACTTAGAAATTTTGCCGTTTACGTGAAACAACCAGAAGAAAACGTCGAATTTGTGACGAGACAACTCCACAATAATGCACTTCCGTTGCTTGCGTGTGAATTTTTGCAAAAAGCAACACCGTTATGATTCTACAATTTTCAATTTCACCCGATATAGGATTCTCCGACTTGTTTCTATTCCGAAAGATGAAAACGGCAATGAAACGACGACGTTTTGCCAGTATTCATGAGATCAAGACAAAATCGCAAAAGCAATTAAACGCCATATCGAAAATTAAATTTCAGGCTTGCTTTGGAGTGTTGAAAAATGCTGGAAGAAGTGTGTATGTCCAGTGACGAGTAAATGAAGGCTATACGAGAAAAATGATAATTCCGTGTATTATTTAATCATACATCGTACAAATTTGGAAACTTCAAACTGAATACTTAATTGTCAAATAACTTATCACGTATTTAACTGTTTATTTCTTTGATATGTAATATTACAATCCTGAAACGAACAAGTGAAATTATAATAAAATTAATATAAATTTATCGCTAAATGAATATATTTCCATTTTTTAGAGCAAAATAAGAAGTAGGAATAAAATATTCGTTGCAAAATATAATTATTATATATGACAAGTACCTTATATAAACTAAGCTAATAGATTCTTTATGGCCTGACTAAAGTTTCTTATCTAGCAGAATAATATTTTGCACCATTGACAGAATGCATTTGGACATATATAAAAACATATGCAAACGATGCAAATAATTTACGATATGTATGCTTTTATTCAACTTTAAAATTTATTGTTGATATTATTTTATGCTAAAATTATGACAACAATGCTTCGAATGTGCTCGACATCTTGCCAAATTCTAATTGCGTTATAACCGAATACGATGACAATATAAATTCAGCTGAATTATTACATTCGAAACTTTACGATATGTTGTAAATGATTTTCTAGCGTTTCAATAATATAACTGCAAAAAAGAACCTGTAGATATATAAATGAAATATTTTAATATGATACTGTTATTTATAAATATTAGGATATGATTAT
>WYDF02230092.1:0-21036 GCA_009867245.2 Adranes taylori
ATGCACATGACTCTGATAAAGGAATATGGAAAAAGACATCTTAAGGAAACTTGCGTTCAAAGGTACCCTTTTTGTTTCTTATATGAAGAGACGTATAGTATTGCATGGCTTCGAACCTAGTCATAAATTAAAAGAACTGAATTTGGCGTTTGTATTCGAGTTTGTTATTAATATTTTGTGAAAATTTGAAATTTCTGAAATTTCATTTGAGTTTATAGCTGCTTGAGAAGGATAATAAATGACTTTCAAATCGTCTTATTGTGGTAAAATAAAATGTATATTTAACAATTATAGAATAACTATAATATAATTTAAAATAATAACATAATAAATTATAACATAAACTGAGGTAGTATATTTTGTTGCGTGAGGGAAAAGCCGGGGGTAAAAGAATCCAAAATGAATGTGTTACATAATAAACCTGACAACTATTCCCGTAGCTCTGACCAGCTGAATTTAATACATAAATTATATAGATAACTGCTTGCTAGAAAAGTATATCATATCGTGAAATGTTACATCTGTAGCTAACGAAATCCAGACAATTTTTGGTCAAAACAAGCAGGCGGTTTCTCGTTATGATTGGTATTCGTAGTATTGCGCGATAAGGCTATTTTCCTTCTTGGAGGTCGTTTCATTTCGTGTTGTTAATAATAATGGTCGCCTTTTTTAGAGCGATTAAAAGCAAAAAGGAAATTGTATCTCATCAAAACGTGTGTGAAGAGTATGTGAGAAATTTCTACCTGAGAAATGAAAATATCTACATATATAGAGTGCAAGATGTATTCGCCATATCTGCCTTTTATGTAAAATATCTCCTGCATACGTAGAGACTATATAAAAGACATCGTGTTGATAATATCTTTCGATTTTGAGGTGAATGTATAAAAGTACGTAGGCCTGCGTTCAGATTGGTGGAAGGTACCTATGATCTAAAATTAGTTGTTGCATCGGTTTCAGAACATCTTTCGTCTTTGTCAGATGCCTAACTTCCATTCCTGTCTGTTACTCCATTGATCTTCTCTCATGTTTCTAGCACTTATGGCTTTTCTAACTCCCTCCCTCCATGTTCTCCTGGGTCTTCCTCTTTTTCTACGATTTGGTGGTATCCATTACATGGAAATTAGGCAACCTCATTTCTTCCATTCTTCAAATGTCAATACCATTCTAGTAGTTTTCGCTCTATATCTGTCATTATCGAACCATTTACCCCCATTCGTATTTTAATTTCTTCGTTTCGGATCCTATCTCTTCTATATATACCAAGTAATCTTCTAAACAAATCCATTTTGGTAGATTCCAATTTTCTTCGATTCTGTTCGGGTTATCTCCACGTCTCAGATCCATGGATTAGGCTACTTTTAATGAACGCTTCATATATGTTATATTTACGTTGTTTTCCTATATCTCGGCTCCATAGAATCCCATTCAGACATCCAATGATTCTTTTTGCTTGAATGATTCTTTTTTTGATCTCCCTGTCATCTTTTCCAATTGCATCAAACTCCACCCCAAGATACGTGTATCCACTACAAAAAGAAAGTTTTCAAAATAATTTTTTCTTGTTCAAAAATTTAGAAGAAAGTCGTATTTCTCGGTATCTATGCGTACGTACGGATGTATGTTCCAGAATAACTCCTTTCCTATAGGACCGATCTGGATGAAATTTGGTCGACAGGTGCAGACGGTTATAAATCCAATATGGCGGACAGGAGCCATTTTTTTGGTCATAAATTTCATATTCAAATTAGGAAGTTGAAATTTTGCACACATATAGCACCTTATATTATGCGTCGAATAAAAGAGTCCCATGTTGCCAAATATTATAGGAAGCGGTGTTGCCGCGTTTGAAGTTTAACATAACTTAAGTGAGCTTTCAATTAGACTGATTTCCTGCTAGTATTCTAGTATCCATGTACTTACTACGAAGACTTGCAGAGCGTCGGCCATACGTCCAATTGAGCTAAATACAGGTAAAAGGAGGTTTGATGTTTTATGATTCATTCAAAATGTTCGTTGTTACACTAACGGTACTTTTAAATCTTGCTTCTGTCACAGTCACGTTCTAATTGATGGTAGCAATAAAACCAATCTTCCCGTACCAAATATTTTTATAGCTATAGCCAAATGTTTCTTTAAAAACCAACATCTTCCTAAGTTATATTTCGCGTATATTTTCCAAGTAAAAATTCCTAAATCATTGCTTAATTATTCTTGTTTTTATCTTTTTTCTATTTCTTTAAATTTGTCTTGTTTCACTTTCTATATATTGATCAACATACTCAAGAGCTCTCGCCCTATTAGTCCAATGGATTGTGTTACTTTGGCAGTTTATATTAAAAAGCATTTTTTAAATGTTATTTATATTTTATTCCACTAGTGTTGGGAATTCTAGTTCCATAATCGGAACGAGCGAACCGTTTCGCTCAATAAAGAGCGCGATAAAGTACCGTTCTTGGTTCCGTTTACTCAATAAATGTATGCCTTAAAATAACAAGCAAAAATCTTTACTGTTTAAAAACAAATATAGTTTTTTTTGCCTTTATGTACAATAAAACGTATACGCAATTAAATATTGTACTAGTTCCAATTGTTCAGTATTCATTTTAAAGTTCAAATAATCAAAAAATGTAAAACTTTCGTCTAAAATTTAAACTGTGAAATTAAAAAACAACATCTAAAAGAGACCTGTAAATTAATTGCTTGTTTAATCAACTATTTGTATGTTGCCTCCGTAAAAATCATAAAGATTTACATTCATCAACGCTCAACTCAACAACGCAGCATAATCATTACTATTCTCGGAATCATTTTACCATTTATGTATATCGTTCTGTTAGAAAATGGTACGGTATTTATTAGTATCGAAATCATCGCTTTGCATCCGACTCGGAATGCAGGTCGGTGCGATATGAAAAATCGGGTGGTGTGCCATGCCAGTCATCAGTGCGGTAAATCCACTTAGCGGTAGAAGTCGTTTGTTGTTCATGCATATTTTCTACTGGAACCAAAATGAACAATAAAGCATGCAGTTGCATATTCCTGTAGGCCGATGCGTGTGTTGTTTGGAAATGTGTGTATCCTGCCTGCTACTGATGCATACATTCATGCCTGTATAATTAAATATACTCTTAGTATTAAACTAAACATTCTATTATTATTTGAATTATATATTATTAAGTTAGTTTTCAATGAACTATTAAAAAACAGATGTCGAAAAAAACAAATTTATAAGAAATTATTCATGGACTCGATGTATTTTAGATTCCAAATGGGACAAGTTCTTCCCAAATGACGTCGCGGGACATCGAGTTCCAAACGTATACCACGAAAAACAAAACGTTCTTTGAAATTGTATAGAACAACACGTTCTTTGAAGAACTAGAAAATGTGCGAATTTTTTATATAAAAAAACAAATAATTAACAAATAAATACCTAAATACAAGTGATTCATCTATTTAGCTGTCTATAATTCGTTACGTTTTTCCCTGTCATAAGATTGTTCTTCTTCTCTTCGTCCCTTGATGGTTCGAAATGAAATTATATTTTGTTAGTGTGAATTATATTAAGAGCTTTGTGGATAATAGACAATAAATCTATAAAGTATATACTTAGTTACGTTTCATTTTGTTAAATATGCAACTACTAGTATGCGATGGCCGATTTTACCGAAGCCGCCATGACCTGTTTCAACACCGCTCTAAAAAGTAACGGTTCACCGATACCGGTATTTGTGGAACAGGTTCGCGCTTTACAGCTGTCAATTGAACATTCAATATTACGGACGACAGGGTATTTCCGGTTGTCATTTAATGGGCGCGAAATATGAATTAGAAAATTCAAATTGTTGGCTCAGCGTGAGCGATAATGTGTATAAAATGAAATGTTAGTAGATTTAAAAAGTCACCACATTTGTAACTACATAGATTCTACGAGGGATGTACGCAAAACTAAAGTACAGGGGTATTTCAAAAATTTTTGAATAAAAATCTATTAAAAATATTGAAATGTGATTAGCAGCAAAATCAATATGGCGGCCGATTCGAAATTTTAAGGTGCATTTTTAATTTTTGATTTAGAGCTGCTAAAGTATTTGAAAGCTAAAGGTGCGTGCGTATGTTGCCCCTCCGTAAATATCATAAGATTTACATTCATCATAGCTCAACTCAACAACGCAAAATAATAATTACTATCATCGGAATCATTTATATATGTCGTTCTGCTAAAAAACGGTACGGTATTTATTAGAATAGAAATCATCATCGCTTTGCATCCGACGCTGTATGCGAGTCGGTGCGATATGAAAAATCGGAGCGATATGCCAGTGGTCGGTGCGGTAAATCCCATCCGTTTAGCGTGTAGAAGTCGTTTTATGTTCATGCATATTTTTGTACCATGCAGGTGCGTATTTTTGGCGGCGTATCCCTCTAGGCCGATGCGTGTGTTGTGTGGAAATGTGTTTATCCTGTCTGCTACTGATGCATACATTCATGCGTGTATAATTAAATATTCTCTTAGTATAAAGTTAAATATTCAATTATTATTTTAATTATTTATTAGTAAGACAGTTTTCAATGAATTACTGAAAAACAGATGAGAAAAAAAAACAAATTTATAAGTAATGATTCATGCCGTCGATGTATTATAGGCGGACGACAGGGCAGTTCCGGTTGTCATTTAATGGGCGCAAAATTTGAATTTGGAAATTCAAATAGTTGACGCGGCGTGAGCGTTAATGTGCATAAAATTAATTGTAACTAGATTTTAAAAAGTCACGAGAATTGTAACTATATAGAGATTCTACAAGGGATGTGCGCAAAACAAATGTACAGGGGCATTTCAATTTTTTTTAATAAAATCTATTAAAAATATAGAAATGTGATTAGCAGCAAAATCAATATGGCGGCCGATTCGAATTGTGAGGTTGTGAGGTAATTTATGATTTAGAGCTGCTAACGTAGTTGAAAGCAAAAGGTGCGTATACACTTAAATTTTTTTAAATTTTTGCTTAAATTTTTGGATATTTTAATTTTGAGCAGCTAATGTATTTGAAAGCTAAAGGTGCATATACACTTGCATTTTTTACATTTAAGCTGCTAACGTATTTGAAAGTTTAAGGTGCGTATACACTTGCAATATTTACTTTCAATGGCTGTAAGTAAATCTCCATTTGCAATCAAGCCAGTTGATTTTAACCAACCAATTTTAGTCCAATAAAGATCTATTTACATTAGATCTATATATCAAATAAAGATCTATGTACAAATAGCTATTTATATCATCGTAACCAATCATCTGCGTTCTCTGCTCTAGCTCTATGTTTATCTAAACAATAAGACAACCAAAATGTCCTTGATTTGTCATGCAAAACTTGTATAGATAATTAACAATAAGGCCTAGACTCTTCCAGCCAAAATGTTTTAGATCAATGGGAAACTCTTTATATGGAATATTCAATTTGATTAACAAAGCGAGTTAGTTCTCCTTTGTCATCCATTAGATCTTGTCTAAGAATATTATATCCAGGACAGCTAAATTTATAGTTAGCTTTGAGCTATGTCTCACTGACAGATTCAACATCTGATTTATTCTGATGTTATAAGAGTAGGAAGTCAGTATTACTGAAGAAAAGGGTTCTACTATTCCACTGGACTATCTTACATTCCATTTAAATTTATTGTTTTCAAGTATATAAATGCACTCCCGTCAATTTAGGACAATATATACTAAGTGACAAGCATGAAAAATAATTAAAATTTTTGTTATTATTTATTATTACTATTTATAACAAAATAATGTCAAAATTGAAGATTCAAAAATTAAATCAAAAACTTTAGATAATACTTAGAATAAATAATAATTTCCAAAATACCCAAAACTATTAATTCGATTGACGATAAATAAACAAAGATACTAAAAAAGGGATTCAAAAATTAAAGGAGCTCAGCTTCCCCTGACAGAGAGGGAGGGATACAACTAGAAACTGGTAAGAAAATATTGTTAGTAATATACGACCTCTTCTCTGGATTAAGACATAGAGCTTCTAAAAAATCTTTGACGATAACATCTTCATTTTTGCTATTATTTACCTGATGTTCCTCTTCCATTCTAGGCTTCCTCTATGCTCTGTATCCAAGTGGAGGATGTCCCTAAGTCTGGGTGAGAATAACTGTGATTCAGGAATATTATGACTTTTGGTTTGAGATATTTGTAGCGAATCATGTATAAATAGACTCCAGGGAGTAAAATATCTGACTGAGAGTTTTAGGAAAAACAGTCACTAAAATTCAGCCTTATGCCTTAATTTAGACTACTCTACATGGAAAGAATGCTGATCGATTTCTGTTTATGCCAGCAGAAGCATTATCTAAATTCTTCGAACTCGGAAACAACTTCACCGCTCGCAAAAACTTACATTATTTCTAGCTAGGTAATGTTTGATATTTTGTTGTGCACAAAATGTCCTTACTACAATTAATAGATATTTCTAAACGTACCCCTCAAAGTTACAATAATTGTTATTCCGAAAAAATCGTTTTAACATAGAGGACTTTGATATTAATATTGTAATTAAAGTACTCAATATTTTTGTGAATCCCTGCCGCTGAGATAAGTGTTGCGAAATTTTAAATTCCAAATTGTATCTCCACGCAATATCAGATTTTAGAAAATAAACTGCTTATGTAGTAGACGCCGTTTAGTAGAAGCACAGTTAGTAGAATGAACCACTTATTGGAATCAAAATGACTAGGTCCCGATAAGCTCCTATCTAAATACATATAAATCTGTTCAGTTATTAGAATCACCTAATTCGTTTAGAAGAATCATAAATTTTCCAAGTCAGACGAGAGACAATTGTATGTAGGCATCGCTGTAATAAGATCTATTAAAGCCTTAGAGACATATTCCTTAGAGTCTGCCACATGAGAGCCAAAATAGGAGAAGGAAAGGAAAAAGTTGTTAACTATGCATTGAAGGAGTAGTTTTTGAAAGCGAGGGAAAAGGACGCAAGGCTATCCATACCGGTGTTGCGCCAGAAATCTGAGAACTTGGAGAAGATGGGGAAGGATGATTGTTTTGCAACTGAAGGTTGATTTCATCGTTGGAAGTAGAGAGAAAATATAAGGTGTAATGTCAAGGCATATGGGAGGTGAGCGACGTTGACAATGAATTAGCCAAGATACCTCCCATCCGATGTGTATAACGCTGGCCGAACTAGGCTCTATTTTAGGGTCCTTCCGAATCACACGTATAACTTGAAGACTGAAAAAGCCAAGGGCGTCAGTATGAGTGGAGAGTAAAAGAAGCTTTTGGTTATCGGAAAAGGAAAAAATAAGAAACCACGCTGCTTTAAGGGTGTCAAGAGCCATCTAGTAGAATATACTGCTAATTTAAATGCTTTGATAACTAGTTCTGTTTTCAAAGATTGGCATGTTAGTTGATCGTCTATTCCACACGTCACCTGGTTTATCTGAATTTAAAACACATCAAGCTCGATTGTTTTTTGCCAGCGAACACAATTTCAATGCTTCAACCAAGTGATCAAGGAATTATCAAAACAGTCAAGCCTGCTCATGTGATTTACAAAACTTTCGAAGAGCGTAAAAATGCTCGTCCACACGAAATGGCCAAAAACTAACTGTCCTTAATGCCCTACAAGTCCGGCACAATGGGTTCATTCAAACTCAGAAAGAAGAAAAATTCTCTGTTCCGAGACCAAGTGACCTTTCTAAAGATTTGAAGAAAACTACTAGTGGGGGTGAAGGAATGTAAGAAAAGGAGGAGGAACAAGAGGCCAAAAGCTAGAAGCCACCATCAACCAGAGAGATGCTAGATGCCCTAGCTATGTTAAGACGACGGGTCCAGTACGGTGCAATATTCCAAAGACTTCGTAAACATTATGCTTACGAAATTTTCGTTAATGAATTAGTTGAAAAAACAAAAATACAATCAACTATTTCAAATCAAATCAATAATGTGTCTGTATTGAAAATTTTATACATATTAAATGTACGTATGTGAGTGTATTGGCTCCTTGAATGTTAGTTTGTGCGTTTTTAGTCTGCCGTTAATCGCTTACTAGTATCAGTCGGTTAGTAGAATCAGTTTGCTCGGTACCAAAGTGATCTACTAAGCGGCGTCTCCTATATATGGTTAATAAAAGATATCGAGGCAATAGCTTTAGATTTATTACTCATTATCTAAACCCCAGCTTTCCACTAACCGGGATCTTTGCATTGAGTTCACTATGTACTCTTTTTCTTTATATAGGAGAACTTCAAATGGCCTCTTGTACTGTTGTTTGTAAGTCTGCGGATAGTTCTTGATGAAGTCCGGGTAAATGTTACGCATCTCCAATTCCTGTTGTGGGGAATTGCCATGATTTAGCTCACCCTCATCTTTATCCATAGTTTCAAAATTGTCTGACATTCTTACTTGGACGACCCAAGGAAGTCTTCGTCAAAGATTCATTCGATGTAATTAACATATCTGTGATTAACTGTGGCAGATCCCTATCAGGGGAATCACCTTAGCTTACAAGGGGAAATAGAACACAAGAGAGCACAAGAGAAGATTAACAAGAGAGAGGATTAATATTATAATTCAAAATGATTATAGTTACAAATAAATCTTCAAATGGTATATCAATTAATTTAACAGTAACAGGAATATATACACACAGCATGAAAAAGTATTATAACAAATCTTTATACATACATTACAGAAATAGTATAATCCGGTTTTAGTGAGTGACATCATATTTATAGCGATTTATGAGTGATTTAGTTTAGGTCTGTCGAAGCATTTTGAAGGGCTGTAACAAAATCAGCCTCCAAGATGAGATAAATCCGAGAGGGAGAGCAATATTATCTCTGAGGGAGATAATATTGCTAAGTGAACCAAAAAACTTTCAAATAAGATATGGTTATTTTTCGCGTGTGTAACAATTAAAATAATAATCGTATTTTAAAATTTACTGACCTTTCCGTCATTGCGATATTTTCCAATGATCTAAATTTAAATATTTTTTCAAAGAGACTTTCTCAGATTCTTCTCATGTTTGTTAAAAATTACAAGATTTTTTACACTAATATTTATTATTAAGAAACACAACTACTTCCAACTACTTAAACTCACCGAAACTAAGGATTATGATTCTATTATTATATTTTTTGAAGAAGATTTTGTCATCAAATGTATTAGATCTTTGTAACACACAATTTAAATATCAAAATCATTTATAGATATTTAAAATACAGTAATATTTTAAAAGTATTTAGTATGTTTTATAAATAATAACATTAATATGACACATATAAATGCTGAAATAATTTTAAAACTTGAAAATTTAAGTCAACGTACGCGGCGTAAGTTCTTATAAACACAGGCGTCATATGATATATTTAAAATCCCACGTGTTCAAGATCAATGCATGAGTGAGTGTGTTGTTAAAAAGCTGCACCGACGCGTACACTCATTCTGTTTTAGATGATAAAGTCTTCTTTAGCACGCACATACATATACCGAACGAATTGCTCCCGGCTGCGCAGCAAAACAGCAAGCAAAGAGCAAGAAAGCAAGCAAAGAGATTTTCAACCAGCGGAGCTTAGCAGAATCTGCCAACTTAGCTTATGACTGCCGCTGTTTTTATCCAACGCATCGGTTCAAATGCATACACGTTCATCTCTCTAAGCTAGGGCTAGGTTTGAAGTGTGCTTTGCGTTTGGTACGTCTGCCGACTGTGTCAATATGATGGCCATTAACATAGTCCTATATTCGAGAAAATATTCGGAAAACAAGTCTTGAATCCACATTAGCAAAAACCCTGAAAGCGATCGATTGATTAAATGAAATAATGCGAGGGTTCAATAACCGACTTTTCTAAGAAAATAACAACTTACCCAGCCAGACATAAATAGCTACTGTTAGAATATGAAAGAGAAGAAAATTCTATTCAAGATTTATACCAATCTACTTTTCCAAAATTTTTATGAATTTTTGAAAAATGTAAATTTATTTCAAAATACGATTGTCAATTTTATAATGTATAGAAGATGTGTTTTCTCGACGAAATTGATTGGCGTTTGCTTAAGAAAAATATCAAAATACAATAAATTTTTAAATATTTATATATTTTATTACATAAAATATATTTATGTAATACAAGTATTCATCGATTTATGACCATTCACACTTACGACCGATTTGTTTTACTTAAACTTACCTATTTAACAAAAAAAATAATGTGATTTTGACAACTGACAGTAAATTTTATAAAAATTTGGAAAGTTTTTCGAATGATATTTTTTAGAAACGATTAAAAATGTTTAAAAATTTGTTTACTCTGTTAATTTGATCGGACGTTCCAAAAATTCACGCATCTAAATTCATTTAATATATAAATGAAACAAACAATTGAGGGAATCCCCTAAATATAAAATACTCTGTAAGGTCCAATCAGTGTACCTTTCTCGGCTAGATGTAATCCATATGATGGATGCTTAGATAGGTGTTAAATGTGGTCATTGAATAAACAGGCTAGGTGTTGTTATTTTGAACTAATATACACATGGTGAATGGAAAATTCACTTATTAAATCCACGTATGAATTTTGTATGTTATTCCAGACGTACTTAAACTTATTAGTGCCAAGGACGCAACTGAAAGTAACCCAAACTACAAAAATAATCTGTAAAAAAAATTCACCACAAAAGTAATAGCTGAAGCTTTTCACCAAATTAATCAGGTACTGTAAAAACTAGAACAAATGGATGAAAACGAAGAAAGATTTTCAAAAGAAATATGAATTTTACAACAATAGATTAATTAGTCAAAAAACTATCATTACATGTTCTGTTGCTGGAGACATCGTAATGGATTGCATTTGTGCAATAAGCTCGGATGAAGAAGATTAAATAACTCTTATAGATTATGGAGTATGGATATGTATTTTTTAATTTAAAGAAAGGTTGAATTATGAATTTGATTTAAAAATTTAATAATGTTTTTTTTTTCTGAAAAAATTCTACTTACGACCAAATCGATATACGACTGATATTCAAAGGCCTAGCTGGGTCGTAAGTCGAGCGCGTTGTAGGTAAATATTCATGGGTTGGCGAATTCGTGCATAGGCGAATTCACAAGTTCAATGCGTCCAGTTGGTCTAGCGTGGGAAAAAAGCAAAAAAGCCCGACTGCCCTCTTCATGGCACGCCTTCAAGAAAATCTGTGATCAGCGATTGAATGGAGGCGATCTGTTTCTTGAGGACTAATTTTCTGCTGGGCTTGATGATGTTGACCCGTTGGTATACCGCTCCTCTGTCAACATTTATTTGGCGGTGGCCCCCTCTTGTTCGCATTGAAGAAATGGTTAATGAAGAAAAAAATCGCAAAACGAAAGCATCTAGAAACTTTGCTAGGAAAATTCCCGGAAATTGTGAAATAGAAACTCATAAAACTTGGCGGTTGGAAGAACCGTTGAAATCACAAAATTTTTGTTACAATTCTAGGTGAGCGTAAAAAGAATGCCTCTCTTCAAACATCGCAGATGAAAATATTAAAAAATCTAGCTAAAACACATAGCTAACGAAACGAGAACAAACTCATACAACATATCGACATTAATGGCTCTTTTATAAACAACACAACTACTGCATCGCAAGTTTTTAGAAGGAACAATTTAAATTTTATTTGGTGGTTTATATTATATTATTTGTGAATTAATGATCATTAAACCAATTTCTTATATTCATGAAATTAAATTCATTAAATTCATATATATATACATATATATATATATATATATATATACATATATATATATATATATACTGTATTAATTAACCGATAACGCATTAAGTGCATTGTACTCTTCATTTGTTTTAATCAATCATGTTAAAGAGACGTAGCCAGAGATCTAGTAACAAACAATTTATATAAAATAATTATTATAATTACTTAAGTCATTAAAACTTGAGATGTCTAGTTTTAGTACTGATTGAATGTAGATTAGCTCTTAAAGCAGCCTGAAATAAAATAAACTATTTGAAATACTTTTTAAAAATCGTGAATCAAAATTTATATTACTTAAATCCTATTAATAAATAAAACTAAATTCTTTAGTTCTTGGAAGCAATAGTCATTCATTTCCCCTTCAGCCGCAGTCGGCCAGATTGGTAGATTAACATAAAACTTATTGCAGGAAGTTTGCAAAAAAAAGGGACAACTGACATCGAATTGTTTTCCTTACTTTTTGTAGGTGTCTCATAAAGAATTTTCAAAGGTTGCGCCACATGGACTCTATCGTTCATACTCTCCTTATCTTTGAATTAACTTATGGATTCTCTTCCTCAAATCTCATGAAATACATATTTTGTCAGTGAACAAGCTGGCCATTGTCATCTTTTCTTCTTCTAATAATAAAGTTTGGGCAAACTCTAGATATATACCCGCATTTTTATACTTTAACTTTAGGTCGATCAATATAATATCAATAGCGCAGACCCCGGAATAACAATTCCTATTATCTAGTCGTTCGTCCCCATCATGGAAACGAACGCACGACATCAAACCATATAAAAAGTAGCGATTGCGCTGATACCTTCTTGTTCATTTTAGTATTAAGCAATTAACGTAAGAGCATTAGGTGAATAGAGTTACTTATGTAATATAGAACGCAGCAGCCATCTTAATCTTGGATGATGTTGCAATATAAGTTATTTTAAATGTTATAAATATTAATTACAGTATAAACCATTATTGTTAATCTTGCATAATGAGTTTAATACGTATTGTGTAATAAATAAGAAAGAATTTTACAAGTAAAACGATTCGTTTAGGCTTGGCAATCGTAAATGTATTAACATATGAAATTTAAGAAATTGAATTAATTATGAATGTAATTAAATAAATTGCTTCATCTTGGCAAATTATGAAACGTATTTAAGTATCATTTATAGTGTTGTAAGTAAGAAAATAAAATAGGTAAAACAAAATCAAAAATCTTTAATTTGTAAAATAATTTTAAAAATAAATATTTTTTTTAAAAAAACCTGTCCACTGGCGTGAGACCTTAATTCTCTCTCCAGTAGAAATTAATGTTATCGATGACCGTCCTAAGGTTTGTCTCGCATTTTACGTGCACAGCGGGCTATAGTTTTTCAATCTAAACATCAATTAAATCAAGTAGAAAAAGATAACCAATTTTTTTAACTTTTTGAGATGATCTACGATTCTTGAGAAACCTTGACAAAAAAAATCTAAAATAAATAATAAAATCCATTTGGCATAAAAACTGTTGAATATGGTTATATGCTAAAAATGTCTCTTTGCTTTGCTGATCCACTCTAGTTACTCACGGCTGTGTATAATCGATTACCATGGATTAAAGTGAGATGTGTAATATGTCTAGTAGGTGGACTGAATAATGAGCCTGAATAAAGTATAGAAGTAGAGTTTTTTTTTTATCACAACTTATTAGAATTATTTTTTTCGCATTTTACATGCCAAACAATAGCGTTTGAGATTTAAAATTTTTTTTTGTAAAAAAATATGTTTTGTACAAGAATATAATTTTTAAAGACAAGAATATAACTTCTATTTACTTACTATTAATTAAATAGAAATAATAAAAAGAATTTAAATAGAAATATATAAAAGGTGTAAAGAAGGAAAGAAGAATGGGAAGAAAAGAAGAGGATAGATGAATGATAGGAAGAATGAACGCCAGAGAATAAAGAAAGAGAAAGTATTGGAGAACGTATTGGGTATTGAAGTGTGTACTTACTGTATTGGGTTGAAGTGAGTAGGGAACGATATATTAGGTAGCAAAATAGAGAGGGTGGTAAAGATAAGGAAGATAGGAAAAGGGATGATGAAAGAGAAGCGAAGATGGGAGTGAGAAAATTGGACAATAAGAAGAGGGATATACGAGAGGAGAAAGAAGTGGGGCAAGGGAAGGAGGATAAAACGGAGAGAGTGGGTAAAGTATGGTGATGGACGAACAAAAAATGGGGTGGGTGGAGGGGGTGAAATACATGAAGCAGCATTTCCTTCTCCCAGGATGGAGAATTTAGTACATATAATTTAATGTAAAAATTTTAGAAATTACCTACTGTTTACTGTCTTGTTTCATTATTGATTTGTTTCATTATTGTTTTTATTTATCTTTACATCTTTACTATTTGTTTGTAGTATAAAGATGCCAATAAAAGTTACATTATTATTACTATTATTATTTATTATTATTATTATTAGGTGTCATACAATCATAGAACATGATGGGAATTACTGGAATTTTGACGGAGTATATTAGTCAAAATTAGAGTTTTGGAGTATATTTACTTTTATATTTAATTTATATTCATGTATTTTGATTTCCATTTCTGAATCTCGTATCAAAGGCTTATGTCGTATCAAAGTCTCTCAATTTCCGGTCGAGTGTTCTATCCATTTAAATTAGCCGGGCTGATAATTTTAAAGAACAATCTCTATATGTGTTAAACGCTCGCAAATGTCGTTTACGATATGTTTCTGTTTTAAACAAGAATTGTTGAACACGACACCGCTGTCAGCTCACAAATCGTGCATCTTTCGAGCCACCTGCACTAATCGTGCAGATGGCTCAATTTGTCTTGTTTTGATCTTAATATATTACAATCTATTTAATGCTGTATGTAATCCAGCCCGCTATAAATCAATGAATAAAGTTAATGAGACAACTCAGAATTGTATATAATTTAATCTAATGGATTCGAAATTAATATACAATTATTATTTGTGTCTTTGAAAAAATATCCCCACTCGAGATTCGAACCCAAGTCTTTCAATTTCCGTTCGAGTGTTCTATCCTGTTGAACTAGCGGGGCGATAATTTCAAAGAACAATCTCTATATGTGTTAAACGCTCGCAAATGTCGTTTCTATTTTAAGCAAGAATTGTAGAACACGACACTGCTATCAGCTCACTCATCGTGCAGTTGGCTCCACTTGTCTTGTTTAGATCTAAATTACTTTCTATTAATGCTATGTGTAATCCAGCTAGCTATAAATCAATGAATAAAGTTAATGAGTACAACTCAGAATAGTGAATAATTTAATACAATGAATTCGAAATTAATATACAGTACGACGTCGATTATCCGAAATAATTGGGGCCCGGGGATATTTCGGATGAACGAAAATCGGATAATCGAACACTTGAAGAAATATACAAGATGTGTTAAGTAGGTTACAGTAAATGCATTATGTATCACTATGTATAAACATAAATAAATGTATGTACATATGTACAATGTGTATGTACATATATACTAAATTTCTGATACGTAATCGAAATTGTTGAAACGGACGGTATTTTGTTTTACTTTTACATACTTTGTCCTACTGTACTTACATATAACATATGCTATTCATGTTTATAAAAACTTGTATTATACAAAGAATAACCATAACAATGATCATATAATGTAATTACTAAACTAATTGAAAATTCTTATTATTATAAGAAATATTTTGTATTGTATAAATTCCTTAACAAAGAATCTCTTACACTTATGTGTCGTTGATGTAAAAACTAATTGGGACGTTATTTTCTCCGTAGGCGGGTGAAATATCACCTAGCGAAAATATAAGGATTCATGTAAATAATAAATTAACACATAAATTAGGGAACTTAGATGGCAACCTTTTACTTTCGTGTAGGATTAGAAGATTTGAATTAAATATACATGTAGCGCAATTATTTGGCAACTGTAATTATTATTATTAAAGATTCTAAAATACATTTGTTATAGAGAAGTGAAATATTACTTTCGCGCGCGCTCATTTGCCAATGTCAAGTAAGAGGTTGAGCCTTTTTATAGGGGACATTACGGGACTGAGTAATATAAGAAGCAGCCGTGGCCCTATTAGCTCACAATTAAAAGTTAGAAATCAAACTGTTCAGTTCGCAACTTTTCGGTTTACCATGGCATCTGGTATCGACAAAAGAATGTAATGCCTATTTTTATTAATTATTATTGTATTGCAATAAAAATGCGACGCGTCGATTATTAACCATGTAAAATTTAAACAATCATCTAGATTTATTTATTCTTCTTTAAATGCGAAAGGGTTGACAAAAACTATTAATAAACTGAATTATGTTACTTTATTTCTTACCCTTCAATTAAATAATCGCAACTATGTTTTTGAAACTAACTAATTGTTTAATTAAATCTAATTAAGTAAAAATGTTTCGTTAATTTATTTTCCCGCATACATCCATAAATTTAAATGTTTTTCTCTTTCCTACCGTTGAGTAAAAACCCCACTCACTACCCTATTTAAGGGGTGTGACAATAGCTTTTCTTAATTGCGTGTCTTGTTTGACGATCAGAGGGGTTACTAATTTTCAAAGAACGCGAAATAGGTTTCATAATCCATCCTAAACTAATTAAACCAATCTCCCAGTTCTTAGTTAAGTACATTTTAAAAGTTAATATGAGAAAACTGGTTTCTGTACAAAACCCATCTTACACCATATTGGTCGCTTTTTTCTTTTTCAATTTTAAGGCTAATCATTTGGGATGTAATCAATCACACACATAAAACAAAACTGAATCTGTGTTGAACTTCGTTTATTAGAACAAACTTGTTAGTCGAACAAAGCTGTCAAACAAAAACATATTCTATGGGCCGGGCCCGTTTAGTAATACAGAATTAATGAAAATCGGCCCTTAAAGTTCCATATTCCTCAAAATATTTCACTCTATGTGTTTTCAAATGAATGATCAGTTTACAAGCGTGTCTATATATTAGGTCTGTGTCGGTGTAGCACGTGCTCAAAAGAATGACAATGTGACACAGTGAATGTGTAGAAAAAGAAAAACTAAATAATGCATAACAAAGTTAAAGTCTCCGTAATACGAGTTAACGACAGGAAACTTGTATACTAGTAGTAGGAAGCTTGTTCTATTCTGTCACTCGTCTTGGTGATTTATAGGGGTAACTAATAAGATCTTACTGAGAACTCATTTGTTCTGCTATGATGCGGTGAACAACATATTTGACATTGTGTTTTCTTCGGTAATTGTTATTGAGACGCAAAGTTTTGTATTACATTTAATGATTTCCACTAGTTTTTACCTTGAATTAGGGTTACACTGTTTTGTAGTGTTGAAACAAAAACCGATATAATGTATAAAATTGTTGGAATGCACGTCTTCGTATTATGCAATTCATATACACAGTGTTAAGACTCCCGCCAGTTTTCATCTATCTTTCCAAATATGGTTTTTAAAACATGACATCTCACCTATTATCAGTCTATATTTAAATTTATTATGATGCGAATAGCATTCGAACGTTAAAAATTTCATTATTGAACAAAGAGCAGCTATTAAATTTGTCGTAGAGCTAAGTTAAAATGCTGCAAAAACATTTCGATTGCAAATAGTTTAAGTCGATGGGTGTTTAAGTAGGTCATAGTTTTTCAGTGGCATAAATGTTTTATATATTTTAAGGAAGAGAGCCACTCGAAGACGGTAATGCGAGGGCAGAAAAATTACAACTCGGATTCTAGAGGTGATAGCAGAAATACGTGCTTCTGTAATAATAAAAAAAAAACCCGCTGTGCTTTACTTAAAATAATGTAAAGCATTGTAAATACGGAGAGGAAGACGATTTTTGGATATAACAAAAGGTCAACAGGTAAGTTGTTATCGGCTGAACAACCTCAAACGAAAAAGCGACAAATGAATAAAACAATTGAATAATTAAACCAGAATTAATTAATTCTACGAAGTCTATATGGCCGCCTTTCCTTTGTTATTTCTTCGCTTACATAAAGTGATGTGGAAATATATAAGCATCTGTAGATTTTGCGACATGAATGGTCATGATTTAAAACAAAAACGCATTAGTGTCTAAATAGTCGTGATAGTTGATGGTTTTCCTAACACGTGCGTTTGTTCCATACATCCCTTTTAATAAATTCCTTGTAAATTTTTTAACACTGACACACGTATATAGAAAATTATATATGTATATATATTCTAGTTGAAGAGATTATTTTTTTATCGCCTAACTGTTTTTGAGTCAGATGTTTTATTTAGATAAAGCTCCATATATTTCGCAGACAGTTTTTCTTATATTATGTATTTTCAGTATTATGTATTTTAGGGTACTGGGTAGACTGCTTCAGGGAAGCGCCCCTGCCCACGTGAGCACTGACTCTTTCTCCCAAATCCCTTTCCTGGCGGAAGATCAGGTCCCAAACCTCTTACCAGTATCTCAGTTTACCCCAGCATACTTCCCACTTGCCAACCCACATGGCTAGCGTAATACCCCGTAACATGGAACGTACAGATCAGCAACGACCATCAGTCTCTGGCGGCTCAAGAACTCCTGGCCAAGGTAGAGGTCAGGTAAGAACAAGAGCAGAGGCTGCTAAGAATCCCCGGATCGGATTAGGCTACCATTGTAGACAACAAATGCATATCGCAACTTATAATGTTAGAACTCTACTGACTGATGATAAAGTGGAAAAGAATTGGAAAAATAACTTGAGGAAATAAGGTGGCACATCGTAGGACTGAGCGAAGGTAGGAGAAGAGGTGAAAATCAGGTAGTTTTAAAAAATCAGTCACCTTTTCCACCATAAGTGTCAAGATACGCATCTGAAGGTGGTATAGGGTTCATAATTCATAAAAAGCTTGTCAATAATATACTCAAAATCAAAGAAGTGAGAAATTAAAAATCAAACCCCAAATCTTAAGCACTAGGATTAGTAATTATACGTTCACAATGCCATTTAAACATTAACAAAATAACAAAACATAATTCATAAAATAAAATGAGAATGAAACATGACTTTATTGCATGATTCGAGATAAATCAGGAAACGAGCAAACTATTATAAAATATAAGAAAGAATAAAAAAATATATATACAACGATCAACTTATATAAACAAAGACATTTGTTCTATAAACATGTATTTGCATAAAAATGTATAAATGTACCGGCACTCTTTGATCAATTAATTTAAATAATACCGCCTGCGCCATTTTATTGCTATCAACATAACATCGTTATTTCAATGTTGTACTCCATCGCTTGCATTTTAAAATCAACGAACAGCTTTTATCTATTCGGCTGCAGATAGTTAACTGATGCAATTCCTATTAGTTCACAACCTTTAATTAAAATTTGTTGAAATAATTTTCAATTTTCACGCTCTTGGCGCGATAATAATTTAATTATGTATCCATTATAAAACACATACGTATGAGCGAATACGGTCATTATTTCGAAAATAAATTAAAAATAATTGTTAAAAAACCATTTAATGGAATGAAAACGTGATTTCTTTTACACTACGGTTCCCAAACGTCCGAAGCCTTTTTTATATACCTAAGTTAATTGTGTAACGACATAAGAATTATTCAATTTGTAGTTTAGATGTAATAGTTTCGTTATTTATATTGTGAAAATAATGTTGACGAATATAATTTAAAATTTAATTTAATAACTTTCATAATTTTTAAAATTATAAATTATTCTACTTTTCAATATAATTATTTATAAATATTACTTTATAATTTATAAAGTTTATAATTTATAATAAAAAAGAAATTATGTAAGTAAAACTAACATAAGCTTGATAAATATGAAAAATTATTGTTTAAGCTTTTTTTAGTCAAATCTACATTGCTAAAGTTTATTTGTTTATGAGAAAGTTTGTTAGAATCTATGTTTTTAATAATGTGAACTTGCTCAAGAAACTGAGTTAAATTTTGATTAAGACTAATTTGTATTATTTTAGCATTAACATGTTCTGGAAAGTTTGATTTCTCTAGGTAATTCGGTCTTATGACACTCAAATGTTCTTGAAATCTTGTGTGGAATCTTCTTATCGTCATCCCTATATAAAATTTATTACAGTTATCACAGTCCAAAGAATAAATATGGTATTTTATGTTTGTTGTTATTAATAGAATTAAAAATCTTTTTGTTATTGAAACTAATATTTATATCGAATTTCTTAAATAAATAAGGTATTTGATTGATAAAATTATTCAAATAAGTAACAGAGTTAAATTTATAAACTTATCTTGATTCAGATTTTGTTATAGATTTCTTTCTCTGTTCATCTAAAAATATTTTTTTAACTTTATTTTCTTTATAACCGTTTAACATAGCCATCCCTCTAATTATGTTAACTTAAAATCACTTAAAAACGTTGGAATATAAAAATTCGATGTTAAACGGAAGTTAAAAAGATATTTTTAGATAAATAGAAAAGGAAATAATTTTAGCAATCAAATATCTTATTTATTTAAGAAATTCAATATAAATAGTAGTTTCAATAACAAACATATTTTTAATTCTACTAGGAACAACAAAGAAAAAACGGATATTTATTTAATAGCTGTGATAAATTTTATACGAATACATATGGATGACGAATAGAAGGTTCCACACAAGACTCAAAGAACATTTGAGTGTCATAAGACTGAATTACATTGAGACATCAAACTTTACAGAACATGTTTTATTTTATAATCATGACTGATTTAAGTACGAATGGTAAAATAATAGAAATTAGGCTTAATTTAAATTTAACTCAGTTTCTTTGGCAGGTTCAGATTATTAAAAGCGTAGATTATAAATCAACTAATAAATTTTAACAATTTAGATTTGATTAAAAAAAGTTTTTCGGTTTAAACAATAGATATTTCATTTTATCAACCTTAAGTCAGTTTTAATTAGTTTTTTTTCAAAAGATTCAATTTTGTTAAAATGTGATTTTTCATGCTACCAAATGAGAATTTCATTTCTCTTTCTTTTTTATCAGATCGCCATTAAGAATTATTGTTCTGGCTTTTTTGTTCAATTTACCGAGATTAATTTTTATATCTCAATTTTTGTCAATAACAATTGTTAAATTTTAAAATTATTTATGTAGATAGATAGATGGATACGTATATTTCATAAAAAGTACAATCGATCATTAAATTTACAATAAATCATACAGAATATAAAAATGGTCATAA
>WYDF02230202.1:0-21034 GCA_009867245.2 Adranes taylori
TCAGTTGACCATGCTATGGCCAAGGTGTTGCAGGTTCCCTTGGCTGTAAAGCGAATGCTATAGCGTATATCTTATCTCCAAGCTATCAGCTTAGCATAATTCTAAAAGCATTCCATTAATTACCATTTCCAGGCTGAAGAGGATGATAAATCCTAAAGCCTCCTTCAAACAAACTGTCCAGTCTCCCAACAATATACAATCCCAACAGGGAGTAGAGTTTTAGTGCGGTTTTTGTGTGGGATAAAATTATAGTCGTCATTAAACAAATTATAATTATGGCTGATTTGGTGTGGAAATATTTTACAAAAGAAAAAAAAATAAATTCTGAATTGTGAGGAGAAACGAAGAAGGTGGGATTATAATGTTTTGAGTGGGAAATATAGAGTATGTGTGGTTATAGAATCGGTACACTTTGAAGAATTTGTTACCGGCAAACGCTATGCGGTCATTTAAATTTTTGAGCGGGGCCGTTTCATAGAATTAGTTATTTCAAAAGATTCCGCTACGTCGACCTTTTTTCCTTTTTTATAAAAATGTCATGGCCTGTCATGTCATTATTATAGTCATGGCCTGAATCTAATAAATGGCTTGCAAAGTTAGATGAAGACTTTAAATTACGTAGACAGGATAAATGTTTCATCGTGTCTCGAAAATTCACTGCGAGTTATTCATCGCCAGCAATTCACCACCTCAGCAATTACAGTAAACTTGATATTTTACACATCTCTAATGTGTTTTTTTCGTCAACTTTCCTTTCCTTAACGAAGCAGTTACCACCTTCGCACAATTTACTTTTATCTTTTTCTGTTGTAATAAACTGAAGTGCCATTTTGAGATTAACGATTCACTTGAAAGCGTTCTACATCACGTGATTTTAAGCTTGTATATTATAAAATGCACCGTGATTCACCGTGAGCTACAGTTGAAATGAAATTTAATTTATTGCAGACGCGGGTAGGTAGCAGTATTTGCAGATATTAAAGATAAACAAATACTTACAGGTAGACGGAGGTAGGTCCTATTGAAGGAAACGTTTTACGCAGGACCTGCCGGTCTGACCTATACAGTTGCAGCCTTAATGTTAACTAAGGGATATAGGGTGCGGATCTATTTAAACTATTTTTTTTATCTGATAAGAAAGGTCATCTATAAATGTTAAACTCTATAAATGGTTGTTTATAAATGGTTTATCAACATCCATGGCAATGGGGTGAGGTGTACGATTCTTAGTTTTTTGAAAGTTTTTTGTAAAAAGTATTTTTAATTAGGTTGATTGGATAAGGCGACCTGAGGCGATTCGCTGAGGCGACCTGTAAGATGATTTTTAGCATTGTAAGAAGGTGGGACTGAAAATAATCTACGGAACAAGGAACTAAAGGCTAGTTTGTGTTGGAAGGGATGATCAGATGTATAGCTTGTACAGTGATCTGTATGGGTGTGTTTTCTGTAACTTTTGACAACAAGATTATTGCTGTTATTTTTCATGATATTTAAATCAAAAACTTTATTGAGTTGTTGAGACTGGTCTTAACAATAAATTTTATATGTTGATTTAGTAACAGCTCATGAACTTCGTTCAAATTGCTCTCGAATGTGCGAAAAACATCATCCCACGCTCTAGTTTTATTTAATTTGACACGGGCATTGTTAGATGATAGAAGACTTGATTCTAGATAGTCCATAAAAATGTTAGCAAGAAAGGGTTTTAAGGGTTAAAATTGAACCCGTATTTAGATTCATTTAGAACTAGGAATGTAATTGGAAATTTATCTTAAATTTCTTCTTCAATGAGAATAATTGTAATTTCAAATCGGAATTAACTAATCCCTCTCGACAACACTGGTACGCACGAAACTATCGGCATGACAATATACAGCTTCAGTTAAATGCGCGTGCTCGCCAAATTAAAAACGCATGATTGCTAACAGTCAATTAATTATGAAGAAAGTGTTTTGTCTCTGTTGCACATCTATACTGAAATGTACCGTATATATTCCCATTTTATTTTCGTTTAAAATTTAGAAACAGCTACAAATAATACTAACTCTCTCTAACTGTATGAAACAAAAAGAAACGCAATTACATGTTTCATATGATGCATTCATTGCAGTGTAGCCAACGTTAAATAATATTGAATTATAATGTTCAATAAAAATCATTGACTTTTATTGTTTTTAGTATTGCGTTATTAGCATAAAACAAAAATAAAATTATAAATATAATAATTAAACAATTATAGATTTTCATAATAGCCAATTAAAAAACTTAAAACTATCAAATTATTGAAAACTATATTAAAATTTATAAAACTATTAATCAAATAAATTGTATACACTTCAAAACATAAACAAATCAAAACAAAAATCTCGTTCAGAATGTTTGGCCATCATTATTGCTGAACACAGATAAATCTTATTGCTGAACACTACTTTTGATTCACTGCATGCATGAAATGTTTTAAGCGTACAAGTACAAAAAGTTGAGTTATGTTATCACAAAATCTTTCGCGCGTTACACTATAGAAAGATCGGCACTGATTAATTTCTAACTTGACACACCGCGCAACGAGTTATTAAAAATAAATCGTTCGTTTCTTTTACAGCTTCAATTGACAGCATGACACTGTTACCAAATTGAAATTAATATTTCTCTTGTTTACGAAAAATTACTGACTATATAACATATATAATATATTTTCGAAATTTTTAAAATTTTGTTTCGTAGACCATGATGTAATATTAAAATAAATGTTATCTTCGTCTGCATTATTTTATTAATATAAGCTCAATGCATTTGCGGCTAGATGTTGCCATTTTCAAGCTAAAATATAACATTAAGTAAATTAATAGATTTTTACAGATTACTACAGCATTGTTAAAATAGTGATGGAAAAATTATTTTTTACATTGAATTTGAGTGTACTCTCTTCAGTAGAGATTAAAAGGACACTGAAGTCTGTTGTGAAATTAGACATCTTGACATATATAACATAATGTTGAAAGTCCCTAGAAGTAACTAATATGGTGAATGAAGTGTCTATTCAGGAGTGAGTTCAAAAACTTGGGTTGACACAAAAATCAAGAGATTGTTTCGAAAATATTGGTACGAGATATATAATAGAATTAATATATTAATAGGCCCTAACCATTAATGCCGATGTGATTTAAGGGGAAGTTGTTTAAAGAATTCGCTGCCTGGAAAATTCACTTGATCATTCAAGTTATCTGAGTACGTTTTTGAAAGTGTTACTACAAGAATTTCAGCCAAATTAAGTTTCTGGCCAAACGCCTGGCGCTCTATCTTTGGAACAAATGGGCGGCTCTCGTTTTAACCATCTTTCTGTCAGTATAGAGTTCGCCTTGGCGTACACACGCCTCTATCAACTGTAGATCCGAAAGGGGAAAAGCGAAGATCTTTATTAGGTAGCTAGCGCTGTACTACGCCACACAGAGGCCTTCTCAATGTATTAGTTTTGTTGTGCCACCCATGGATGTGTTGATGAGCAACAACCGCTCTAATTCCGGCGAGACTCATAGATTGTCAATTAGGATTTCATTTTATTAGAGAGAACGAAGGTGGCGCAATAAGGCGGCTAGTGGGTTGCCCATGCAGATTCCTAACTTTTGGGAAAATAGTTGGCATTAAAAGAGGAAAAAGTTCTGTTTAAAACAGATATTATTTAATAGGTCGATGAGTGTTTCACATTTTTCATTAGAAATGTTAAAGTTTGTAGGTCTTTCAGAAATGACATTGTTAACTTCAACGTTGGCGATGGCGGGTAATAAATTTTCCAAATAGATTAGAATTGAGTCTTTTGAAAGGGTAAAATCTTTGCTGTTTTTGATAAATTCTGACGTATTAGAGATGCTATAGTGAAAAACTGGATTAAGAGCCCTGAACCTTCATGATTTTTCAAGATTTGTTTAAGTTGGGTTTCAAATCTGACTATTTCCGTTTGGTTCGCCTTAAGAAAATTGGAATTTTTCTCTAAGGATGATAAAAGTTTTAAATCATATTCACACATGTTCATAATTTCTAAACAGTTGCCTTTGTCTGCTTTAAAAAAATTAGGTTGTTAGCTTTTGATTTTAACATGATAGATTTTAACAAATTATTCATTTTTATTAGAATTTTTTGAAAATTGTATCTAATTGATCTTTGAATACAGATCTTACAAAGTTCGGATTTGGTATATCACTATTTTCTTTAATAAATTCTGTATCAATATTAAAAACTTTATGAACTGAATAAGTAATGGTTTAGTTATTGTTGATATTATAAAAACCGGTGTTCTGTAATAGGTTGAAATTTGAAGTATGTTTCGACTCGTTACAAAAGATGTGGAGTATAGATGATGAAAACAAATCGAGAGATATTCTATCAAGTACTGATAAATTCTGAATTAGGGATGTGAATCTTGAATATGATCAAATCTGAATCTCTGATGATGATCACTACGTGATTGAAGACGCATTCAGGATATTGAAAATTAAAAAGGAATTACACGACATCTCGTTTAAATAATTTAATCTAATTTCATTTGTTTCAGCGCTTACTTTTTAAAATAAAACTTTAATCTATGTAAGCGTGCATGTGTTATTTAATTAACGATTTATGTTGTTAATTATTAATTGAATTGAATTATTATTTGAGCTATGACATTTGATATCGCTGTAAAGAGGATTTTTTACAGTTTTAGAATGCGCACTAAAATTGGGCACGTTATCAGACCCTCTCAAATTAAACCGAATGTATACAGATCAAATCTACGAAACTTTAAAAGTGACAATACAAATCTGTCGACATTTATCAAACTTTACCTTCATTCACTAGAGAAGCCGAAAAGTTATTGCTTGTTCTGGTTGCCCTAATATTCATATTTAATTAAAAGGTAATCTCAGAAATTTAAATAAAAATTATTTACGTAATTTAAATACTTCTAAAATGGATTGATGTTTAGTTTGATTGTGAGTACGCGGGAGGGGGAGGGGAGAACAAATATTTCAAATACCTTTTTCAGTTTGTTTCATTTGTTCCAAATAATTTAAACAACGCCCTAAAGAATTTACAGTACAAGAGAGCTAGCTATACAATTAAATAAATTGAATAATATAAAATGATTTAAATAAATTAATTATGTGTTTAGTAAGTAGCAAGTATTGTTTATGTCCAATCATACAATAAATGCGTTTTATCTATATCATTATACGTTCGGTAATTCTAAAGCGCCTCGAAATGTTCCCATAATCATTAATAAGGAAGCATCGCTCTCTTGGAAGAACTCCAAACGCTATAAACATAACTTGAAATGCTTATTTCACCACTGCAAATATCACCTTAACTTATCGTTGTTGGGTTAAACTTCTCTAATGAATTTCTAGCTGAAATGTCTTGTGCGGCGGCGTAACAAATCTATTGTCCCGTAACGAGCGTACGCCACTGGGATTAAGAATTGTTGCGTCGCGGTTTTAAACCTGGTATTAGCGGCATTGATCAAGCGGATAACGTAAATGTATCTTGCGTATAAGATGTTATTCGCTTTAAGGCGAAAATATTACAGCATCGCATCAAATTCGAGACGACTCTTTATTTTGAAATTTTCTATTATTAACAGAATTTATATACATTAGAGATGAATTTAAATCTTTTAAATTTAAATCTTTTGGATTTGTTAGATCACTTAAGTCTCACTATATCAATTATTAAAGCGTTCTTATAACTATATCAAGGACTTTTGAACTTTTTGAAGTGCATTATTTGCTTTATAGATTTTATAAAAGATTTAGCTCTTATTTTTTACCGGTCTTTTTTCTGCAATGTGAAAATGTACGTGAATTATCAGTACATAACTACATACAGAATCTGAAATTACTGTGCAAGATTTGTTTGTACACATTTTTGCTATTTATGAGTAATGTATCATTCTATAAATAACGTTTTTTCATCGCGGTATGTTTAATACGCGATGTCTTTTGAAAAGAGCTTATTCCGATATGATATAATAATATAATTCTGATATAATATTTTATAAACCTGTTGTTTCCGCCATCTAGTTTTCAATAGTTTATTCAAAACTAACTTAGTAATCAATAGAAAAAGGTTTCTACTTCAAAACGCGGTAGCATAGTGTTCTACATTCAATGATAGCAGCGACAGAATATTTAATTAAACACAAAGGAGATACACCTATTTTTCCACACAGCGTTATGCAATATTCAATCGTATTAAGTGAGTATTTAATACGTTTACACTAAGCAAGCATCGCGCCCAGAAGAGCAATAACAAAAATATGCAGCCAGTCGTGTGGTTCATTATTCAGTATGCATCGGAACCAGAGCTACATACCACCAGTAGAACATATATATGAACGATAATCGAAAAATTTATCAATATTTTTGATAATTGTTGTTCAGAACAGATTACCGCATCGGACCGAAGCAGTGATGATTTCCTACCGTTTTCTGTCAGAGCGAGATAGATAAATGGTGCGAGGATCGGAATTGTTCGGCTTTGTCGAGTTGGGAGTTGATGAATGTAAATCTTTTTAATTTATCAGAGACAACTTATCAAATTGTCGTTTAAACAAGCAATTAATTCGCAGTTCTCGCATAGGTATTTTCTTAAGTTTTTTTCATAAATTTGAAAATTAGTTGAATTTTAAAATGCATAGTGAACATTTGGAAATGACATTGAAGTTTGGTAGAAATCAAGGAGATCCATTGTAAATAAAACTAATGCAACAAAATCGTCTAACCCCTTATTGTTTATTTATTATGCCTAAACGTTTTCGATCACGCCGAGATCATTTTCAGAGGGAGGTGACCAATATATATATATATATATATATATATATATATATATATAATTAACAAATTAATTAATAGATAAAATTACAAATAATAGTAAAAATAACTTACACAGTAGATTTTTAACTTATATAATACGACATTTTAGCAACTGATACACGCCAAGCCAGAATGAGGGCGTCTGCCTGAATATTAATTATTTGATCGAAATGATCCAAAGGTATCAAAAGCATAAAGTCTATATGCTGTCAAATCTATAAGCCGAGCGTACATCGAATGCCCTCCAAAGAAGATGATTATAAAAGATTTTATAAATGATTTGCTATTCTATAAATTTGAATAAAATTATAGATAATAATAGAAATTATAAATTATAAATTATAGAAAATTATAAATTATAAAATGGATAAACTTTTAAAAAATTCACTTCCACTAAACCTTACGTAGTCGGTCAGGTTCTTATTTGGGAAATTTTTATAAAGTTTTGTATTTCAAAGAATTCCTCTATATCAAGCTTTTTTCCTTTCTTGTAAATGTGTAAAGGAGTAAAAAAGTTTTTCTTAACGTACTCATGACCTGACTCTAACAAATGGTTTGCGAAATTTGACGATGATTTTAAATTACGAAGACAAGATAAATGTTCTTTATTACATTTCTGTAATGATCTCCCGGTTTGGCCTATGTAATTACTTAGAACCACATTCGCATTGGAGGCGGTAAACGCCATCCCTATTTATTAACGGAATAAAATCTTTGTTGTGGACTACAAGATCATTAAGGTTTTGAAGAGAACGGCAAGAAATAAGAATATTCTCCTGTGTTGATGTTTTCAAGCTATTTTTTATTTGATAGGATAACTTGCCGATAAATGTAGTAGAAAAGAATTTCCGAGTTCGATTGGTGGTGTCGACATCATAATGGGGAGTTAGGTTTTTTATTTTACTGAGTTTTTTGTAATAAATATGTTTTACAAAGTTAGTTGGATAATGGTTACCAGAAGCACTTTGTAAAATAATTTTCAGTTCAAAGACGAAAGCGTATAGGACAGTGGAAATGAAAAAAAGTCTATGGAACATCGAATTGAAAAAAGCTATTTTATAGTGGAAAGGATGGTTAGATATGTAGGCAATACAATGATCAGCGAGAGTAGGTGTCCTGTAGATTTTAAAAACCTGGTTATTAGTGTTGATTGAGTTGTTGGAAATTGATTGAGTTGTTGACATTAGTCTCAATAGGAAATTTAATTGTTGGTTTTCACAGTTAAGTAGTTGTTAAATTTTGGTTTTTACATGTTGCAAGTGATGAACATGTTTTGCTGATTGGCTACCAAGTTTCCAGGTCAAGATCAGAAATAGCTATCAAGAAATTGTGCTTTAACCTATTTGAATTATTTCTTTTGAGGTTATTTTAAAAGTAAGGCATGTGTGAACCAGCTTGAGGTAATTGAAGAACTCAAGAAAGAAATTAAACATTGTCATAAAATTCAACGGCCCTAACTCCAAAATGTTGTCAAAAGTATACATACTCGTTATCAGACGAATGTCGCTCATTTAATTGACATTGCTCATTTATGCTCATTTAATTGACTTTTTTTCTTAAATAACTATTTTTTTATAACTAGAAAATGAAGGTCATTAGAAAACTTTTAGATGCCGAATTCGTGCGAATCGTAAGATTGTGACGAGCTGCCACTCGCTACGCTGCTAATGGGGAGCCTTAGCAATTGTCACAGATGGCGTAAATAGATATCTTAATACTACAGAATATATCTGTCCTCCGGAAACGTGTAACTCGGGCGCCTTGGGCACAGGCAGCTCTAGTCTTCTGAGTTGCTCAGGTGCTCGAGATCTTGCGGGCAGCTGAAATGAATTTACTAATGAGTGAAACAGCATTAACATTTTAACAAAACGGTCTATTGCTCTCTATAGACCATACAAGTAAAGAAATAAATACAATTGCAGAATTAAATGTCAATTAATTAAATTTCAAAAATAAACAGTAGCGCACTAATCGCAGTAAGCAAATATTAAATCAAAAATATTAATGTAATCGACCAATGGATTAAAAAGCGGTGCATATCAAAGTGCGGCGATATGATAATGAAACAATAATAATGTAAAAGTGAAACAATAATTGGAATGATGCGAATTACAGGAATATTAAGAAACCTATAGATTACGGTATCACTGCGGTTTATGATTAGCGGTACCGTCCCGGGTGAATAATACTAGTCGCGGTTGACACTTGTCTAGTAATATACAGTCTAAGCGGGAAGGGAAAATAGATGCACTACAGGCCACCGTAGCACGGCGGTGCACGCTTAGCGCTACCGTTACCGAGTGAATAAAATTAGTCACGGTTGACGCTTGTCTAGCAATATATACTCTAGTAAGATGCAGGAGTAGGAACACTACAACCCACAATAACACTGCGGTTAACGCTTAGCGTTATCGTTGCTAAGTGATTGAGTCTAACCCGGCTTCTTGTTGATAAGATTCATACACTCTAGTTATGTAGGAAGTAGGAAAGGAAGAAGGAGAAGCAATTAATAACACGTGCAATAAAACAATATAGCGATATATGAACACGCTTACCAAACGGTCACTCATCCGGCGATTGTCGCTGGTCGTCGCTGCTGCTTACATCTTGGCTTAATTGGCTTGGCTCGGTTTGGCTGGTCGCTCGACTCTGATGGCAGCCACTGCTGTTGGACGGCTTTCTTCGAGTTCGCAAAGGGAATAAAATATTCTAGACAACACAGCGGTATATATAAGCCTGAGCCTCCATAGAATCTCTTTCTCTGCGATACGATCTTTAAGGAACCATTCACTCGATAATTTTTTACGTGATACGGTCTATGCTTATTTCAGTTGCAGCACAACAGTTTCCATATGAACGACAAGCCATGTCATAGCCACTACTCTTAAATATCAATACTATATGCGTTCCGATAACATACGCATTAGCCACATAATATATATAACCGTAAGTCAGCAGCGAGCAATATCTATTTCTCTTCGATCATTACTTTATCTCTATTTACTGTGTGAACGCAAGCGTTTGCATACAATTTAATTATATTTACAATTTATTATTATAAACTGGTTTCTTACCAGTGTCGCGGTGTTACAATTTTTTTATTTAGAGTAATTAATTTATTCAGAGTAATGTGCTACGTCACAGGATAAATGACTTAAACGTTCGTAGTATTATTTTCAATGATATGATATATAGTCTGCTGAAAACTGTACATGTTTTCTCCATGAAATAAAAAAGAAAATTTCAAAATTACAAATTCAGAAATTATCGCGCTTTTATGTTGAATAAACTATATGTTCATAACATACCTGGAAAGTTTAGACTTATGTTCGTACTTTGAACAACTTTAAAATTTATGAATGTTGTTTCACTAAACTTTACTCTCACCGGAGTGACATAAACATGTCTCGCGTAATATCTGAACCAAAATGATGTATATCTCAGTTGCCATTATAGCTATCTTTAAACGTTTATCAAGCGAAAAAATCATATCTATAAACTACAATATTTGAACTAAAATATTTAAGCTAAAGATTTTATTTACATCATTTTACATATTTTGTTCACATAAACATTATTTGCCATTTATAATTAAAAAATTCTAATATAATATTTATAAAAATAAAATGTTCTTTAAATTTTTCCTCAACATTCGTCAGAATATCCTCCTCGACACATACAGTGGAACCTCGATATAATGGACCATTACGGGCGAGGGGTGTCCGATATAACCGAATGTCCGTTATATAAAAAAGAGATGAAATTTCACTATACGCCCGTTGAGGAGAGTCATCAATGTTTGTTTTTGAACTTCCTGGTTTCGGTGACACTGGTTTGAAAAATGTATCCATTTTTGCTTGAATTTCTGAAGTTTGTTGTTTCTTAATTATTAACTCTTTAAAATTCGATAAATGATATTACATCGTCAAGATGCGATCTGATCATTGAAAATTTTTATTTTTCGAAGTATTGATTCCTCCTATTCGCTATCGTCGCTTTCATTTTCACTTTCTTTCATCAATACTTGGGTCACCTTCATCTGTTTCCAAACATTCAAAGACATCTCAGAAATCACAGAAATCAAAAAACTTCTGCTCGTTCTAAATCAATTTCTTCATCTTGTTCATAAAAAAAATTCTTCTAGCCACTTTCTAAAGTTTGGGCAGTTATCTCTTTCAAGCCAGGTGCGAAATTAGAAAACGACGATTTTATATTATAACTTCTCAAATTTTCTAGGGTACGTTGGACTTTTCTGTCTTCTTTATCGTCCGCGCCGTAGGTAAATACTGGGAAAACGTGAGTCAAGAGCGGCCCTAGGCTGCGGCAAAGCCGTTCGCGCCGTAGGTAAATATGGGGATCTGGGATTCATAGGTAGGCGATTTATAAGTTAGACTAATTTTGATTAGTTTACCCAAAACAATTGAATTTAATAGACGAGTTGTAAGGTGGCAGTCAAAATTAAAAGATTCAACTTTTGTGTTATGCAAGATAAAACAAAACGTAGGAATTCCAGTGTATGAAAGATGAGGTGACGACCACGTCCACGAATTTTTTATAGTTGGGGAAACAATTATGCCTACCCCGTTTCTATGTGCTTTTGTGCTTAGGTGTATTCCTTTTACGGATGTAAAGCTTCATCATTATACAATGGTAAGTTCTATGTGATTTTACGTACCATGTCTAAACTGATAACCTATCTCGTATATATTACTTTCTCCAGTCCTTATTTTAAAATTAACCTGTATAACTTTTAAGCAAGAGTCTATTGAAAACAGTTGCATTAGACTCATATCTAACCATGCGTTACACAAACTCTTGTAAACCTTTGTTCAACATTTGATATTGTGATCTTTATGGAATAAAAATATGAAGTGCACGTACTGATCTGCATTGAATATAATTAATCAATCTGTCATGTTTATTTGGAAAAATCTAGCAGAAATAACGAAATGGATATCATTTTGGAGTCAAAAGGTTAACAATTTCCCAAAAAATTTGTACTGAAAGGGATGATTCATTTGATTAAATGGATCATGATCATTTCATGGATTATCATAAACTATGCTTTGACATGTTTAAGAAATGAAATCTCTAATATGATATTTCATTTGACAAACAGACGTATCAATACAAATTAATAATAGAATGCTGGATTGTTAGTAATAGAAAAACAAATGTATCCTATAACTTAGTGTTCTAGTTAGATGATGTTACTTACGAGGGTGGTTAGACAGAAGCGGCAGCAGCGAAAAAGTAAATCAAAAACGGCAGCAGGCCGCGCCAAAGACAACCTAACCTAACCTAACCTAACCTGACCTAACCTAACCTAACCTAACCTAACCTAACCTAACCGTCTATGCTAATTCATGCATAGACGAATTTACAAGGCGAAACTGCTCACCACGCAGCTCTTTTAGAAATTAGTCTAAAAGAGAGTCAAGAAAGATCGTAGTCCATGTAAAATCGGACAGCGCTCGCGCCATAAGCAATATTGGGTAAAAGTGAGGCAAGATCGGCTTTATGTACCAATGCAATAAAGCTTTAGAAATTAATTTTTGTGCATTTAAAACCGTGATTTGATGTGCACCAGTGAGATCGAATTGTCTGAAAAGCTACTGTATTGCTTTCGACGCTGCGCCTGTGAGGATATTTGGACTAAAGAGGTTTTAGGCGGTCAGAAATGGGAATAGCCGAGCAATGGTAGAAACAAAATATTATTGCGAAACCAATAGTATAATCGGTTTACTTTACATAAGATTCTCCGTTCACATGTGAATAGGTTGAGGATTAGGTCACTGATTGCGGTCGAATAAGATCAATAATAGGTGTTATGTAGATATTATAGGTATGTTGGAATGTTTTGGTGTCACACCCTCGGACTCGTCCTCCTAGAGCAGAGATAAGGTTGGCGCGTTATCTTGCCCTTGCAAGAGTTTGTTTTATATTAGAATTGCAATTGAACGTGTGGTTGAATGTAATTCCTAAGTATGCGACCTCCTTTTTTAACGGGATCGATTTTCCTCAGATTTTGAGGTGGACATCCCTTTTATCTAAGTCTCAATTCTTAGTCAGATTTGGGTGCTGAATTAAAATATCTTGGCTCTTGATTGGGTTTACTGTGATGCGCCATTTATGCTCTCATGCCAAGGAACAGTTGAGAGAACTTTGGATGTGTTTGTTGATGATTTTGGTTGATTTGCTGTAGTAGGACCAGAATGCTTTGTCGTTGGTATAAAGGGCGCTGTGACAATTGGGGTTCCTGCGAATCGGGACATCATAAACGTACGTTATGTACAGTAGTGAGGCCAGGAAAGAACCTTGCGGGAGTCCGACCTGAGGGTAGCTAGTTCTAGATAAAATTGGAGCAAGCATATTGGGCTTATGATTACTTGTAGGGCTTGTGTGGATACTTATAGAGAAGCGTGTACTAAGTATTTTAATGTTTCTCGCTTATTAAGTAGCGTGTAATAATAATAATAAAATTTTGCTGGCATTTCAAATAAGTCATTTACAATCAGAAAAAATTATAAAACAAAGCATTGTTCTTAAACCCAGCTAAATAAAATTACAAAAAGGAACAACATACATAAATTAGACGCGATAAAAACCAATAAAAAAACATCTTCATCTACTGGCACAGCGGCAGAAGGAGAAATGTGTATTTGTCAACTTCTTTTCTTCCTTTTATTTCTCCCTTTTCTTTTCTATTTCATCCATTACTTTTTTCATGATCCTAATCCTTTTCCCTCATGTCCCACACATAGTTTCCAATTCATTGCCTCTTCCCTTTTCTCATCTTTCCACTCTAGTTCCACACATTCTCTCACTCAATGTTCCCACGACTCATCATTAATTCTATATATCTTGCATCTTATTTCTACCTTTTTCATCCAATACGTGTTACTTTTCTCCTCACTCCCACACCTGAACCTAGGAATCATTCTCTTCCAGTACCAGTATTTAAACGTTTGTTGGTTCTATCTACACTAAGTAGCTTGTAGTATTATGAAGTTCACAGTGTTGTAAAGGGTAGTGAGGTTAGAACATTAATTTTTGGCAATAATCCAGTTACGCAGTTGTACAAAATTTGCATGTACTTTCAGGTCACAGTCTATTTTATTTTTGACCGTTTCTTTTTGGTGATTAGAAGTTAGTATAACTAGCCCTGGTAATCCTATTAATCGGACATTCCCCGGGTGTTACCCTCTGTGGACCTGAAACTATTCCTAAAACATAGGTCCCAAAATTAATCCCTGCGGAATGCCAAAATTCATTTCAAGTTTACTATTTCTCATAAAATATAATCCTCCAGTTTCTAGAATTTCTTGAACTTAACATTACCTATTGTAGGTCAAAAGATATTAGCATGCATATCTTTCTTGCCTGATTTGCAAACTGCTTTAGCGAGATTATGGTATCAGACGTAGATCGTCTTTTTCTAAAATCAAACTTTTTCATCTTGATGCTTTGAAATGCACATGCTATATATAATATTACTAAAATTAAAGTATAAAAGCCTGATAATTTTAGATTTGGTTTCGCATCTGTGGTCTAGAATGTAATTTTTTTAATTTGACGCATCTTTGTTTCTTCGATCCACTCGGTTTCGAAGAAACAAATTGAAAAATTATGAAGAGATTTAATACCTTCGTTAATTTTTTTCAACAAAATAGTGAAAGGTTTAAGTTTCTTTTATGTATCAAAATACTTTAGAAGATAGTACATTAATTAAAAAAAGTTGTTTAGAAAAAGTCCATTCAAAATCCAAAAAGGATATAATGTGTATTTACACATCAGCGATCTGACCCAAATTTTTCTCTGCGATTCAGATCTAAACGATTCAGAGCTTAACGTCTGATTCAAATCAACTGACATTTACATAAAAAATTACTTCTTCTGAAATATCTTTTCAGAAAGCGTTTTACATTGAATTAGAATGAGATATTCCAAGGAAAATCTGTGCTTATTTATTCACCAACCTCAAATACTGTGACGATGATTAATTAGTTTTTTTTACAGGTGCGAAACATTTTTATAAAACAAATTTTTCGGAAAGAAAACACTAATGTTAAAGATATATAAAATTAATTATAATTTATAGGCGCAGAAGCTTTATATAATTAAACATAATTATATAATTAAACGAGGTTGTGCTACGCATAATGGACGGCGCAAGGCCAGAAATGATTCGAATAAATGAAGATAATGGATACACAGGAATTAGAACCACCACTGCAATGCCCAGTAACAATAATTTGATCGCAAATGTTATCTCAACTTCTCAAACAGATGAAACTTTAGAAAGAAGCAATAATCGCGGCTCAGTTGGAACGTCTAACAATATGTCCAACCTCCGAAGCCCTCTCAAAATGGGTTTTTATATATATATATATATCGTATGCACCCCAACACAATACATGAACATCTAAAGAAAAAAATTTGATGCTAAATGCGAACAAATACCGAAAATTGAGGTTTCAGCTTCTTATAAAATTATGTATTCACTTGAACATTATTACCAACTGCGGATTTTGGCCTGAAAACACTTCTTTTAAGCGATTTAGGTTTAAGCAGAAACGTATTCTTGCATGAACTCATGATAAACAAAGTTTTCAATGAATATTAGACAAGTCGGCCCTGCTATCCAATCCTGCGATTTAAACATGAAAACAAAAGACCTCATCATTCATTCATCTTCTCATTGTAAAAAGAGTGTGGTATTTCTATTACATTTAAATATTAGGAGCCTAGAAAATAAGGTAATTTAATTAAAAGCAGATCTTCGCAATATACTACCAACTTTTCTTATAATATCTGAACATTATGGAAAATATGCAATCACTCTATTTAGAGCGCGATACTTTAGCTAGTGCATTATTTTGAGAAAAAAATTTGCATTGAGGAATATCCATCTTTACATCAAAAGCATGCAAGTTTGACACTCCTGATAGGAAGGACTTTGTAAGACTTGCAGTGGCTTACAAAGTGGATTGTGTGCTGTGGAATTTAAAACACGAGATGAAACTTACGTCTTAATTTGTATGTATTGCCCACCTAACATTAACATTCATGATATTTGTAACAAACTGACTTACATTCTTGATAATACATATTATATCCGAAGAAAGCACATCATCCTGGCTGGTGACTTGAATGTAATCTGGTAGTATTTGAGGACTATTTGTATATAAGAATGTTTTTATAAGAAATACATGCGTACTGTATTTGTTGAAATAAACTTTAAGAAACATTGTTTAATTACAGACATCATCAAGCTGATTAGATATTGATTTAAATATATTATTTGATAATTGATGCACGTTCTAAAAACATCGTGAACTAACATTGATATGTTGATAGCTTAAGTGATGATCAATCATAAACATTAAAGCAAATGAAGTATATAATATTGTCACACCCTGTTTGGGTGGTGACTGGGGGTGCTCAAAGATAGAGCTGAATTAGTTACTTAATATATAAAATAAAAGTTACTTAATATATTTTTTGTTCTTTTCTCTAGATTTTATTGAAAAATTAAATTTGTAACTCTTATGACATTATAAAGACCAGCTGCATTTAATGATTTGCAATCTTGAAATAAATGGAACTCTATTCGGATATCCAATCCCATTCGCTTATTTTCGTGACTAATTGATAGTGCAATAATGGTATTCTATCGTTAGTGTCCGTTTTCAATCTATGTTGTTTTGTGAATATTAATGGACTATAGGATGACTGATCTTAACCTAATTTATAGGTTGAAAAATAACAATAAACATTCGTTGCTAAATATCATAAACACTTTATTTGTAGGGCTTAACAATAGCGTACCGTACTTTTAAATAATTTCCGATTTTTTTAATTAAATGTCTGAGTTTTAGCGTTCTCATTATATAGCCAATGAGTTGCAAATTTGTAAAAAGCTGGAAGTTATGATAGTTCCTGAAGGAGCCTTCCAAATGGGTACTAATTTGAAATAAATATTCTTTCTTGACCTAAACGTATTCTTATTCCTGATTTACATTTTTGATATCATATTAGGATAAGTCCTGAATAATTTTCATAACTATACTCAACGGATATCTTATCTTCTATTTGTTTTATTTAATATCTAAAATCAAGTATTATAGTGTGTATGAAGCAATATTGCAGTGGTATATACTGCTAATGAGAATAGAAACCACCTACATGCTGTTTAGTTCTGACCGATCTTCTACTAATTTTGACATCAATGTTAACCGTAGTGTAATTCTTAATAAATTTAATTCTGTGGAAATCTTGGGCATGTAGCTTGAGACTCATGTGAAATAGTTCTCTCATACTGACTTTCTAAGCGCTAAGCTAAACAAAATTTGCTACTCACTAAAAGTTATATCCACATACTGCAGCACAAGCATATGTAAACATTTGTATTACTGTGACAATTTTTATAGTCTTATGCCTTAGCGCAATATCTCACTAGGACCCCACGGTGTGGAGCAACGAGTGACAACACCAGCGAACCCCACACAGATTCCATGTAATCATATTGGAGCATAACTCACCTGGTGTTGGCTTGATTGTTCCTCCAGCCGTGCAGTGTCTTGTTGAAGTAACTGGTGGAGAGACCTGCTGGTTGCCCCACAACTAGAATGCACGGAGTACATAGAGTGTTTCACTCACTCATACACCAGTCGTCGGCAACAAGTGCCAGTGGATATACAATTATTGTGTTTAAATTTAAATTTATTTTAGTTTAATTTTTAATCATCATGAGTTTTTATACGGAAAAGTTTATTGTAGAAATTCAGTGTAGATCCTCTCTTTGGGAGATTAAATCAAATGATTATTCCAACTGAGATCTGAAAAAGAAATGTTGGCAGGAAGTAACGGATTTATTTGGTGGAACAGAAATGGGTTTTGGAGAAAAAAAAAGGAGTTGGGTAAGTTTCAATGTTTATTACATATTATAACATTAGTAAGTAGTATTTGCATATATAAATTAATTAATAGATTTTCTTTCTAAATATATTAAATCAAATTCTTTCTTTTTTCTTTTTTTCTGTAGCATTTTTGTTCACATATATGAGAGCAGTGCTACCTCTTCAACGACCATATTGCAAATGAATACTGCTGGTGGTGTCTATCTCTGGTTGCTCGGTAACCACGGTGTCGCAACCGGTTGCTCCACCGAGGTGTCCTAGTGACATATAGGGTCTTATGGACTAATATTCTGGTGTGGAGCGACTCAAAGCCTAACCAATAGAATTTTTGTATTATAGAAAAGATTAGTTCCTAGTATTTTTAATTTGAAATATCGTACGTGTTGTAGACCAATATTTAAAAGTGAGAAAATTTAACTGCATATGTTGTCTATTTAGTCAATTACATTTTATGTGAACAAACATTTTGACTATTTCTGCACTAACCATTAATATAAAACAAGGTACAAAGAATTATTCATATTATCACATCGCAGGCTCTCCATTTACGAGCGAAACGTATTTTATAGCGGTTGCAGACTCTATCATGTACTCTCGTATTATAAAAAAGTTGCACTTCTTTTCATGTATTTAAACGCAGTATAAAAACTTTATTGATTGATTCTGTACCATATTCTATTATTGATTATATCAACTATTTTACTCAAGGACATGGAACTGATTAATTTCAATAGGATGTTTTATTGCTACAATGCGAATTTGCTGTAATATTTTAATAATTTTTTATAGCATACCGATTGTGGACCAAAACCCTTATAAGAAATATATTGGATTAGAAACAATTGATTACTTTTGATCACTTAACCTTGAATTATATGGGTTTTCTGGGACACGCGTCCATAAGAGAATACATTGGATCAAAAACCAACTGTACAATTAGGTTAAATGAATTTTAAATAAATTGAATATATACGCATGTTCATTGATAATTAGATTAAAAGAAGGGCAAAAAACCTTGAACTATTTGGCGGGCTGATAAAGAAACCGAACAGATTAAATATATATTATTTATAAAAGATCTTCAGCATCTTCTTATAGTAGCATCCTACGCAACATTTAGAAAGCCACGTCCTTCCTCGCTACGCTACAAGCCGGGCAAACTTTTCGGTGATTAGTCCTAGGGACGGAAATAGGCCGACGTTATAAATAAGAAATAAATATATATTTATGCTAATTAGATCTAATTAAATCCCAAAAAATATCGCATTTAACGCATGATTGTTTATGAACGTTATTCCCGCGAAAATTTTAAAATGGAATGTATTTTATCGCGAAATTATTTCTACGTTATAACATGCATGTAGAAATTTAAATTAACTGCGTTCATTCCATTGAATATATGTGTGTATATATATTGCTAAATAGATCGAATGCAACTTCAAAAAACCTTAAGTCAAATGTCCATAAGACAATACATGGGATCAAAACCGAGCAACAGTTGATCACTAGATCTAAATATTTGGGCATGTGCATTGCTAACTAGATCAAATAAATCTCAAAAAAATCACATTTAACTACAATTGTGAAACAAAAATTTCTTGGGGTCTTATTGAATAGAATTAGTTTTGAAAATAGCAACGAAAAAATGGCGGTAGATTAACTTAAAGAAATGATATTTGAGGTTATATTTATTATTATTTTCCTTGTCATCGTCGTCGAGATTAGTATATCATCGTCGTTGGGTATCTTTGTGTTGATAAGGCTGTAATAATCGTTCGGCTGTTCGGCTATCTTATTTATCATCGTCGGCTATCTTCTTTCTTGCTGATAAAACTGTATTGTGCCAACAAACACTATTGTGTTCGCACATATTCGTATATATATATATATATATATATATAATATATTGTCGATGTGAAGATTCTACCACGAGTGTACACAAAAATAATATACAGGAGCGAACTAAAACTTTTTTCGATAAGATTAATCATATTGAAATGCAATTAAAATGACGTAATTTGACAGCTGTCATTTTAAAATACGAGATGGTGGATGATAGAATATACTTACTATTTTTTAAAACGTTTATAAGAACTTGATAAGTCATTAAAATAAATTAATATGATAATAAATGGCTTAGTTAAAAATCCAATGGAATCTTTGAAAATCACTGTAATACTTGTAACAACCAAACAACGACGCATTTCTGTTTCTAAGGATTAAATACATAACAACAAAACTACATCAGTAGATCCCAACATAATTCCCTGAAGTAATTACTTTGGTGTACTGACCGTAGCCTCAAATGTCTTCGCTCGCAATTCTCAATCTACCTGTATCCTCCATTTCTACCAGCCGCATTTCTCATCAGTTCATAGGTTAAACGCAGTGCGTTACGTTACGTTACATTTGTCGTAGAACAAGATTTATAAAATCAATATAGAATTGTACGTACAATTGTATATACGCCAAAGGCCTATTTCTTTAAAGGAAATTATTTTTATACGAGGACTGATTATTGAATGTTAAAGTTTTGAAAGGTTAAGGTAGAAAATAAATATGCTTTTAAACATTATTTATTTACAAATTATAAATAAAATAATTTGTAGATAAAATGAGTTATTAAGTATATGAAAAGCAAGAAATGAAACATAGCACAAATTATTGCATTGATTATCTAAATATGAAAGTAGAAAAAATACTTCCGGTGAATAGTAATTATGCAGGTAACCTCCTTCCGTTGATTGGAAAGGATACTTTCGAGAGAAGGTAGTAATAAGCGAAATTTTACAATCAACGCGGAATTAAAAAAATCATTTTAGAATATGAGTAAACACTTTATTGATAAAATAAACATTATTAATATGAAAATAAATGTTTTTTGTAGCATAAAAGTAATATAACATTGAAAATAAACTGAAAAAATATTATTTTTGAGCGTATTGCGAAAACGAGAGAAGATTTGACAGAAATGATTGAAAGGATGAGTAAGTATATGGAAAAAAGAGGTGTACAGGTGAATGTGGAAGAAACGTAAATAATGGTGTGTAAGAAGGGAGCTGGGAGCAATAGCAAAAGTGTCAATTAGGAGGAAATGTGACTATAATAATGAAAATGTATAGATACAGTAGGAACTCGATTATCAGAACACTCAATTTTTTATTATGTATATAAAGCAAATTTTGGTACCGTCGATTTGGTACTTATATCGTAAATTTTTGCAAGTCAATCCCCATTAGCACCATCATGAGTGGGTTCTCACAATAT
>WYDF02230313.1:0-21028 GCA_009867245.2 Adranes taylori
ATGAAATTTAATGTTAAGATATGTATAATTTTTGTATTGTTTATTGTCTATTGTTTTTTTGTAAGAATTATTGTTTTTGTTTGCCAATAAATGTTTTATCTATCAATCTATCTGTAATTGAGGTACATGGCTCCCTTTTCTTTTCAGCATCCCTGCATTATAAATGTAAATATTTATCATCCATGTTAGAATTGACCAGCATCTTTTTATTCCGGATACCAATCCTATATTTTGCCACATTGTCATCCATTTTCTTTGTTCCTCCCATGTATTTATTATATTCCCCTATCAAGTAAGGCCTCGACACTTACATGTTTTTATTGTCCTTTAGAGAGTAGCGTTTCACAATGGTAACTGGTTCAATACCATGACAATTTGATGCGATGGACACAACAGAATTATCCGCCCACTTGATGAATATAACAGCATTTTCTTTGCAAATAGCAGATTCGTATGTTCCTCTGTCAGCTTTGCAAATATATTTTTTTTGATGAGAGGATATTGTTCTTGGGAACCCTATTTTCTCGAATAGTTCCTGTTGATTGGTATCTTAGATATCGCAATAAATCTACGCTTGTGAATAAGTTATCGAAGTAAAAGTGATATGGTAATAATCTTTTCTCCTCGGGCAAACAATCTATAAATGTAAGTAACGGAGTGGCAACTTTCCGAGATTATTTTCATATATTTAATTTGTCGTCAAACTTTTCCCTTCGTAGATATCAAAATCTACCAGATATCCTGTAACCGTATTTATGCACAATTCTCAAATCTAATTGCCAAACCTAATAGGTTTTCTCCGGATAAATTTCTTAAATCCATGCTCGGCCTAGTATTTGATCATATACTCGTCAAATGATAATTGTGGTTCTGCTATAAAGATTTTGTGACAATTTTTTTAATCATGTTTTTCAAGGGCCGACATTTCCACATCTTGCCGTTTAGGTTTGGTGAACTATTATCGGCACAATGAAAGAAGCATAATATTTACTCAAATCTGTTCCTCCGCAAACTATTTTTGTACCATGCTGTAGCCCATATATACATCCGTATCCCAATAAAATCTCTTCCCTGGAAAATCGTTGTACTCATTAATAATCAATATAGCCACAGGTGTTCTAATTTCGTCGCATGCACTTAGAGGATTGGGACAATTCATAAATTGAGCATATTTGTTGGATGAAACTGCTAAAAGTCCACAATATCGCCATCAAAAAACAGTCCAAAGAAATCGATGGGTGTCATGTTAGCAATATAGCTATACTTTCATTTATAGTAGTTGGAAAATTATTAGGAGTGGTCTCAAATTGGCATTGAGTCCAAGTATTCTGATCGTTCTACTTCCAGGTGCTTTCTTCAATAAGCTGAACTCGTATTATCTCAGCTTCTGCCATGAGTTGATTCCGACTTAAATTAGCTATTTCGGGTACTTCATCAGCCCCAGAGTCTTCATCGGAAAGAATTCCTACATCACGTGGAGTAATAATAACTGCATCAAGCGGATTATTGACATTGTTGTCATTGCCAACGTCTCCCAATGCTATGTCTAATGCTTGTTTGACCGACAAACTTCTAAATTTGAACCCCATGTCGAAATCGCAAATACACAAAAAATGAAAATGACTGTACTTCAAGCGCTTAGCGTTATCATTTCGCAAAGTAAATATTTAGAAGCTAATTGCAAGATATCTAATAAAAAGTGAGTCATATTTTTTCATTTTTTTTAGTATCAACTATATACTCAGTGATATTAAAAAATATTCAGGCCGAATAAGAAAAGAAAATACTGTGTATAGTGTATATTGTTCCATATCTGAGGGCATTCCTGCACACAATGTTTAATATTATGTTATTGATGAATAACTTCTTTCGGATATAAAACCATCTGTATATAAGTGTGAAGTTAGGTTAAATAACACTATGGCCAAATTATCCTGAAAAAAATCGAAATCTACGAAGACAAAATCTCAAAGATAGTCAATACCAGAAGTCAAACTTCTACTGGAGAAGAGGTCAGTAACGCTCTATTGGTGCTCAGCAATCTAATAAAACTTCTATGGATTCAGTAAACAATACAAACCAATATTACCATTCGGGTCCTCTGCCTAGCATTTATTTCGGGATCCATTTTAACATTACAGGAAATAGAGAAGTTAGCCGGAAAACAAAGATGAGAATATAGAGATCAGTAAATCTCCCAACGCGGATATTTACTGGATCTGAAAGCTGGACATTACAAAAAAATTAAAAAGTAGATTTACTGCCACGGGAATGAGGTTCTTACGTAAAACGGTTGGAAAGACAAGAAGAGAATTCTCAGACACACGAGGATAAGGGGGGAGTGCCATAAGCCATACAACATTAAATACGCCAACCTTCCTCAAACTGAATGCAAAGGAATTGTACGTACGGTATAAATTATTCAACTTCTCCTGGAATATATTCCAAGGCGCGCTCCAGAATCATCTCGGAGGCAAAGAAGCGATTGGCGCTGCTATTCAATGAATGCCAAATGGAATTCACGGATGCAATGTACTCCATAACCGAAAAGGTTCAGCTCTATGAACGGACTGGTAATCAACAAGTCAAGAGCATCAAAGTGAAGATCATATTAGCTCTCTGCACGACTTCTATAAGAACCGCCCTCGGGGCTTTCATAGCATCTTCAAACTGCTGCATATAACAACCACACTACCTAGTCCGGTACTAACATACCACCAAAAGAATGATAAGAAAATGCATCAACAAAAACAACTAAGCAGCAACAGCCTCCACAATGCCGGTACTGTTTCGCACAATACTGGTAACGAGACTTCCCAACACTGCAGTAATGGACTCGTGAATAACAACGCGTGAAAGCAGTAAGCACTAAAAACAGTAAGAAACTAACCACTTGTAAGATTGTTGGGCTGCCACAGTATACCTACATCACAACCGCAACAACATCTTATACAGCCAGCAGAAATCTTCCATAAATTTACAATAAAATCAATGACAGCCAGGTTTTACCACATATGCACAAAGCAGCAAGTAAACAGTTCCTTCATACCAGCTGGATGCAAGATTCTGCCATCCAACCAGACACGCAATCAGCAAACTGGCAGCGGAGGAACACTCACTACAAAGCGGAGAGAAAGCTAACTTACAATTCCAACTTAACGAAATAATTCACTCCACCGAATGCACCATAATTCTGAACCTATGGAACGATATCGTTCTCATCAACCAAACAGTAGCATTCGACTTTGAAAAGAGATGCATCCACTTAAGTCGGGACTCACGTAGGACAACTCAACTCCACCAATCTCAAACACTTCAGTCGTTGACGTGGAAATCAACGATGGGTTTGGACCGACCAAATTGGAGGAACTACAGAAAGCTATTGACAATTTCCCGCTCGTGTTCTGTAAGGAAGAATCAAGCAACGTAGCCAATACAGCCTCACGTGATCCCATTCATATCAGCAACTTCTACAGTCTGCAGAACCATACTACATTAATACATGTTTCTAAAAAATCTTCAAGGAAGGTCGCTAGTAAGTTTATCAGATTATTTGTCGATACTAATGATTAGTGTAAAATGGTCTTAAGGTCTATAATTTAGTTGAAAATAAGTTGAAAATAAGTTGATCCAGAGTTCGAGCCAAATAATTGAAATAAATTAAACAAATTCTATTCCAAACACTCGAAATCTATTAACAATTGTTCAATTGTCTTGTTGACATGATTTGGGAACAACAGTCGTCTCGTCATCAGAACTTAACTTACAGTGTGCTCCAAAAGTCACAGGTTTGGAATTTTTAAAATGTTAATTATTTTATGTTCTTTTATTTATTTATTGTTAATTGTGAAACATATTTGGCTTCTTTTTATTAATTGTGAAACGCTTCTATTTAAATTCCATTATAGGAAAAATAATATATTACGTTAGTAATTTATATTATCAATTAAAGTTTCTATTTCTCTTAGGATCGCTTCTTTTTTGAAACGACAAAAAACCAAATATTAACATTTCTTAAATTCCAAACATGTGACTTCTGAAACAAATTGGAAATTAAGTTCTGATGAAGGGATGATTGTTACTCCCGAAACATGTCAATAAGTTAATTGATTTAGTTTTTTCAACATTTTGCGAATCAATTAAAATGGTTTTTCTGGAATATAATCTTGTTTAATTTTTTCAATAAAATTGTTACTTGAGTATTTTAAAACACAGCTACCCAATTAGCTTACCAGACGTACAGCGTCGCGATTTTTGTCTTGGCCCTCGTATAAATGGGACAATAAAGATATGTCATAGAAGAGTAATCGCAAATGGAGCTAATGTCAAGACTAAAGGTTCCGTATTAAAAGTGTTTTTGATATCTGAATGTTTTAAACATTTTAAAGCAGCTATTTAAATTCATGAATCCGTTACAAAGTTTTTGAAATAAAATTTCAATTTCATTACTTGTTTATTGTTTTGTGTATGAACTTCGTATATCACATTCGTATTATATGTATATTTGGCAACGAAAAGCGAAACGTTAGGTATCAAGTCGCCTAGAATTTCGTAAACAATTAGGATAAATCCATGTGATACTTCCTTCCAACAGTAAAACAATTTCAAACGAGTAGCAGCAGAAAGAAAAGAAACAAATTATATAGCCAGCGGTTAGATAGAGAAATACAATTGCAAATAAAAACAAGCACATTAACAACGCTGGAAGAAACATATAAAATTAAGAAATTAAATTCCGAAAGAATTTTCGCATTTCCGTTCTTGTTTCACGTTTTTCAAGCAATTCCGCAATTTCCGATGACAATTAACAATTTTACTCATGAAATTTCTTTTATTTTAAACAGATAATAACTTGAAAACCTAGATAAGTTGATTTATCACTAAAAAGAGATAGTTGCTACAATTTACATAAAATATGGATTTTCTGAGATATTTATTAAAATACCTAAGATACCTATAATATTCTTTTCGCTGCCTAGGAAGCCGAAGATAATAGATTCTCTGAGGTATTTAAACGAATACCTTACAAAATTCTATATTGGACATTGGAGAAAATGTATTTTATGAGGAATTTAAAGATATCCCTTTCCGAAACCGAAAACAACAAACCAACGGAATTATTTATCAAAATATATCATTCTTTGCGGTATAAGATACTGCAAAAACTGGATGTTTTCCGGTATATATCGGAATATATCGGTATATATCGAATAAATTATTTTCGGTGTGCAGGAATCCGAAGAAAATCTGTTTGCTACAGATTTCTGAAAATACCTCAAGAAATTCATTGTGATGTGCAAGCCACTGAAATAATTTTATTCAAAAAACAAAAATACAAATATATGATGCGTTTCGACAAAACAGCTGTGCCATCATCAGACTAGAAGAAAATTAAAATAGAGGAAACAAGTATACAAAAATAATTAAGTATAATTCGTTTGCAAATATAAAATCTCATAGAGCAATTCAAACGTGAATAATCTAAATAAACAAAAATGTGATCTAGAAACCATAAATCAGCTACTCGCACGTTTAGTCTTTTAAAGTGATAATGTTGTAACGTTATATTTATGACACAGTAAATTAATTTACCTTACGACATTTTCGTAATGTGTGAACTAGGGTTTTGTCAATATATTGTGACGTGTGGACAAGGCTTTTCATCAACCCAATATTTCAACAGTAGATCTCGCTATTTTAGGTGCTCCATAATAAATTAATGGTAAATAATATATATCGGGTTTAGTCCATGCATTATACTTATAGTCGTTTTACGACGGGTTATCATCTAGTTTTGCTAAAATTAATTTATCGTTCCAGATAAAATAAATTTAATTCACGTGTGCCAACATGTAGTAAATGTATCTTTTATTTAATGTGTCAGCAATTAGTGAAGAATACACAAGTTTATTTTTTTTCATAATTTTGGTTTTCAAACAAATTTGTTAATTAATTGTTATATACTTTTATTTTGTTTTTATCATTCGAGCTGAAAAAATCATGATGTAACTGTGCCATCAGGTAGTAATTTTTAAATCTTGGCATGATGTGTTTATATGTAATTTAATTGAGAATTGCCATTTTGAAAAATTAAAAAAAGCAATTTTGGGAATTTTGCTTAATTTCTTACACTGGTTGGCCATTTTTCATCATTTGTTTTTTTTTGCTGGTTTTAGAAAAACAGTATACATTATTATATTACTTGATTGCATTGCATAATGATGGAGTTCGTTTCCAAAAAAAAAAATGCTACATTTTAAGAATCGTGTTATGCAAGCTTTAGATTACATAGAAAAAGGAACTTACGTTCCAGAAACAATTTTTAAGAAAATTATTAATCTATTAAATTAAGAAGAAAAATATATTTGAATTTTTTAATACACTTGAATGGTTAGAAATGCTCTGTGTTATGTAAAATCGTAGACGCGTTATACGAGGAATGCTGTTAAAATTTCAGGATGTGGCAACACTGTACATAAGCGATTATTAACCTATAAAGCGCCATGAAGTTTGATCTGTCAGTTGTCAAACAAAAGTGACAGATTGTAAATATATCAAACCGTTTCGTTACTGCAAATTTTCAAAATTATTTAGAATTCAATAAAAATGGATTCAAATAGAGAACATTTTAGAGCAATGATTTTATTTTATTTTCGTCTAAAAAAAAAGTGAAAAGGAGTGCATCGAAGATTTGCAAATTGCCTTTGGTGAAGAGGCACGCACCTTCAAGGACAACTGTCTTTCGATGGTACCAAGAGTTTAAATTTGGCCGCAGTTATAGTAGTGATGAATCTCGTGAAGATCGACCAATGACATCGAAAACTGATGAAAGCATTGAAATATGATAATGTCAGATCGTCATGTTACGTACAGAGTAATTGAGTCACACTTAGGCTTGGATATGAAACAAATTAATGAAATTTTACATCATCACTTAGGTGTTAAAATAATATGTTCCCGTTGGATACCCCATAATTTAACTGAAGCTCAGAAAGAGGAAAGAGCTCAAATAGGACGCGACGCATCATTCTGCACTATGACAATGCCAGCTCCCATACTGCACAACGAACAGTAAACTATTTGAGCACTCAAAAGGTAGAATTATTGTCTCATCCTCCATATATTCCTGATTTAAGTCCTAACGACTTTTTTACATTCCCAAAAATAAAAAATCGACTACATGGCAAACGATTTTCATCTCCAGAAGATGTAGTAGAAGCGTTTCAAAATGAGATTTCAAGTGTACCATCTTCTGAGTGGAAAAAATGCTTTGGTTTATTCGCATGAAAAAATGTATAGAGTGTAAAGGGGACGACTATTTTGAAAAGCAATAAAGTATTATTTTATTTCTAGATGTTTTTGTCTTCTTCTACCCCGAAATTTTAACAGCAGCCCTCGTATTAGTACTACGGACAATTTTTAAATCGCGTTTTATAAGCAACCAGTTATACATTGGTTACCAAAAATTAAATAAATCATGTAATTGTTAAAATTTGTTTGGTACAAATAAATATTGAAACACAAATTGCATTCTATAAATAAGGAGCAGTCTACTCATACTTTATTATTTTATTATTATCTATTAATAAAATCTGATGGTGTGAATTAATTATAATGAATATGTACAATTACTATGAAATCGCACTTGAATTCATCGTAAATGTCAAGGATAAATTTCCTGCGCTATGAATTCTAACTCAAATTGCGAAGCATCAAATAATACGCAACTAAATGATCTAATTTCGTGCTGTCTGCGTAAAACCGCCTACAAAGATACATTTTCATTTTAATGTTTAGCAATATAATTAACGACATAAACTTTGTATGCACAAGTTTTGCGACGCTTGCTATCCGAGTTGACGATATTTTACTTTGATGTTTATTATATTATGTTGTCTGCTACTGTCAGTCAATTTTTGTGATTGCATTTCGTATTTAAGCGACGCGAAGATTGAGTTTATGGTTTTGCTTTTAAAAGATCTTAAGAAATGACGGATGGCAGAGTTTTACCACGTGTTTCTGACATTTATAATGCATAAGTACTGCATACAGTTGAATATAAATTCATATTAATTTTGAAAATACATTTTCAGAAATTTAAATTTATAATATGGAATATACTTAAATCAATTTAAAATTCATCTTCTATAACTGTTCTTAATCAATTTTATCATAACGATGCTTCCTACGTTGATTAAGAAAAATTGTAGAAGTACAACTATAAAATTATCAGATTTTCAAATCAGGATTGATGCATCGATTAAGGAAATTTTATGTTGAAAAGAAAAATGTTTTATTTGTAAAAAGTTTTATCGTGTTTTTTGTTTGCAGATAAAAATATGTGCACACTGTTTTGTTTTACAATAGTATTCCGAAAATTTAAGACAATAATTAATTCAAAATTATGTAACAAAAAAACTATACTTTTTAAAGTAATACGCATCGAATTCTAAATAATGGTGCTTTTTTAATTATTCTAGTAGTGTCGTACTACAAAATTTATTCTTCTTAATTTACTTCTTAAGCATATGACAAGAAAAACAAAGGACTGGTTTCAGCAGCAGAAAGTCGATATTATTGATTGATCAACCCAAGCTGTCCTAACTTAATCCAATCAAAACTCTTTGCACTAGTAGCAGAAGAAATGTAAGACGTCGAAGCCCCCAAATATGGTTTCAAATGAGGAAAATTCAGAAAAAATACCTTTGTAATGTAGTGGAATTATTCTTGTAATTTCCTATAATATTGGCGTTTAACATTAAGTTATTAGTTTTCTATTAATTATTGATAATATATTCTGTGTCAAATATATAAACATTACGTGTTATTTCAAGGCATAATGATTAATTGTGTTTATAATATGTATTCAACACATATGTGGACATTCTTACATGAAGTGAATGTGTGAACTAATTCAATGCCAGTATTTTGAACTTCCGTCAACCCTTTAATTGGGTGCGATTTTATGATATTGTGCGTGTGTGTGTATGGGTGTGTGTGTAGTGTTTTATCTTTAACCAGATTTAGATCGTAACGATACATTGTATTAATATTTTATTTTATTTATTTTATAAGCGAAATGTTCGTTTATTTACTTCATTTCTAAAACCTAATTACATTCATATATTCTAGAAAAACTAGAATATCACAGTAGACATATTAATTTTATCGCAAGATATTATCACAAAAAATTAAAACTTAAGATTACATGACTTAAAAATTGTAAAATTGTTACGGATAATTATCTCCTATAAAAGCAGGATCGTGGTTTTATTATTATTCTCTTTGTATAACACCCCATTCCGCTTTCTTTCTTTTAGAAACATAAATATCGCTCGTGCAGGGATTCTCAAACAGGGGGTGGGGTGAAATAATTGTTATTTTATTGCGCACTTATATAAATGGTTGTAGGTAAACACATGTAGAATGCAATAACAGAGTTATTTAATTAGGTTTATTGAATCAAATATTTATAATAAATAAAAGGACCCTAAGCGTGATTTTAATTGACTGACATTGTCTTATGAATCTAATTATATTTCAACAGATATTTAAGATCATCCACTACCATATGATATAGCAAAAAGATAATAATAGCGAAATAGATTTAAATTGGTTCTTGTTATTATTTGTTCTACGGTCCTCCAGATGTTCTTAAAGACTATTGATAATGTTGAGGTACTCGTCCAGCCATTTAACAGGATCGAAGATGTGACATATGTAGTTGGGTGATAAGGGTAATGAGGAGGACGTTTCTGAATCTTACTCGCTGTCGCCGAAGTAATACCTGGGAGGTGACATCGGTGATCCCCACGGGTGGTTAGTGATAAATTCTCTGCTTGGCTTAATGATTGACAATTGCTTCTTCCTGTTTCCATCCAAGTGTTGATTGACAGGGGAAGGGTTATAAATGTAAATGCAAGAAAGAAAAGAACATGAGAAATTTGCAGAAATATAGTAATTCTGCAGAAATATAGAAGTGAGTTGTGAAGTTTAATGTTTATAATTTATCAGATATTTATTGTAGATTATAATTTTGATAGTTGATTTAAAAATGAAAATGATTAAATAAATTTTGGCTTTACTCTACTTTCCAACAAATCATTCTCACGCCTGCGATAAACGCTTGCTGGCCGCAAGATAAACATAGTGGTTTTTATTGTTGATTATGACTTCGAACAGAGCGATGTTCTCACGTCTTATCCGAAGAACACAATTCCCCAATTCCCAAAGCTCCACGCAATCTAGCATCAGGAGAAGCAATTTGGGAATTGTGTTCTTCGGATGTGACGGTGTGAACATCGCTCTATTCGAAGTCATAATCAACAATAAAAACAACCATGTTTATCGCAAGTTTATGTTGTATATATAATTATCTGGGAATTATATATAATTATCTGGAAATTATATAATTATCTGGAATGAAGTTGCTCCTGACAGTTGGCTGGTCAGTGGCACTTTGCATGACTAGCTTGCTCTATAGGCGTGGCTTAAACAAAACTTTTGCTAAAAAACTTTAGGAAGTGTAGGACTCCGACTAATAGAAAAAAATCTTTTTGATACCTTGAGAATAAAACTTAAGTTTACTTAAAACTTACTTCCGACTAAAACTTACTTTCGAACAAATCATTCTCAAGGCTGCAATAAACGCTTGCTGATAACAAGATAAACATGGTCGTTTTTATTGTTAATTATGACTACCAATAGAGAGACATTCTCACGTCACACCCGAAGAACACAATTGACAAATTGCGTCTTCTGATGCTAGACTGCGTGGAACATTTATATGAAATTATCTCGGAAAAAGTTGCTCATAACGGTAGAAAAAATTTCTTCCTGATCCGTTAAGATATGTGAGAATCGCGCAATTTTGTTGATGAAAGCACAAGTGATGGGTGCGCATAAACGGTAGTGGGTGGTAGCTTTACGCGACCAAAATCTTAAAGAGCATCGCATTTAAACGCCTTCAGCTAAAATTCGTAGAAATAACAACCAATCTTAGCAGACAGCAATCAGTCGAAAGTACAAAAGGGTGACAACTTGTTGAAAATATGGTGGGTGAAAAAAATGTTAAAAACTTTTCATTTAAAAATAATAATAATAATAATCGCTTTCACAAAATCCAGATGAGAAAATGTGGAAATCTTCTGTATCGGTGTAATTTCACATACACATATTCATGGCAAAGGTTCCGACATGTCGAATAGCAGAGGTCGGCATAACATCATATAAGTCGGTACACTTTGACTTTCTCCCGATCTCTATGACGGCTGTTTGTATATTATTTGGAAAGAATTATTGACGCGAAAAGAATGAAGGAATGGCATTAAAGGAATGAAATAAACGGAAAGATTCCTTATTCCTTCTATGAGAGGAGTAAGGATAGATTTTGATTTAGTTTTTTGTTTTTATTTTGTAGTTATTTTTTGTCTTCGTTTGTAATTTGAGTTTGTAGAATATTACAAATAGTTTAGTTATTTTTATATGCCAATAAAGGTTTCTTGAATGATTGATTTTAAAAATAAATAAATAAATAAAACCTTGCACAAAATGAATCTCCCTCGTAGATAAATAAGAGTATATATTTCAAATATACCACTTTATGATGAACTTAAAAATTGCAAAAAGAAATATGTAATTAAAACACAAGTAATAAATTTGACTTGAAAATAAACCCTATTATCCGGATAATTTTGTTTTAATTGACCATAGCATAAAAAAGAAAACCGCAACAAATTTATATTTTACAGCAGTATTGATGGAAATAAATGAATTTTATTACGATGTTTTTATGGTCTTGTCGAAATTTATTATGTCTTCTATTTTCCAATGCAATAATTTAAAAAATATAAATATGTTTATGAAGATAATCGTAAATAATATATGCGTATGTATATCACGACTATAATATACAGCGGGTTAAAGCGTCACCACATTTATAATTATAAAATTGAAAATAATGAAAACGAGAAGAAAGGGGGGCGAAAGGAGATCAATGAGGCTAGGCAGTTATATATGTAAAGCCATGATCGAGCTTTCGTGTAATTAAATATTTCATTAAATCTGCCGCTGAAACAAATCCAAACACATCATATAAATGAAATGAATATTAAGCTTTGATGTTAAATATCAGTGGTCAACAATATAATGTAAATATAATAATTTACATATATGACATGTCAGTTGTAAACAGTAGCGTATCCAGAATTTCTAGAACGGTGTAACAGTGTCTGTTACTGTAAAGATAAAATTCTCTTACATTTCAGATAAAGACAATTACCTGACTGATGTTTGGAAACCGCCTATGTACTGCCTGACTATATTATTACATACAAACGCATTTACTCTTAAAAGAATACCTGTCCGTGTCCATATAGTGAGTTAGCTTTGTAATATGCTTGACAAATAAATAACAATTATTATTTTTATTTGATCCAAGTTTCAAAACGATTTAAGTATGTAAATAGATATTATTATTATTATTATTATTATCGCTGAAAATTAAAATGTATTTTCACTTGAAAGATAAACAAAATGATTGATGTATTAAACAACCATATTTTCTGTGCCGCTATTACCGCTGTGACCTATAGTATATACTCCATGAATGCTAGAACTTCTTATATGCAGCACAATGAGTGAATGGCCCGGCATCGAGTGTGTAAGCACGTATGTATGCGGGATGCATGTGCGTCGATGCGATTCATTGCAATATGACATGTTATTGTTTATTATTTATTATGCATGTATGAGGGAGTGGGAATAGCAGAATAGAAACATTCATACATTGTACACTGCTGTTGTTTTGACTGTGGCTTACACACATATGTTGCGCTACTAAATGGCTGTGTGCAAACTCCTGTTGGTATATTAAATCGAATGGAGGCCCAAGTCGCGGAGAAATATGTTGTGTGAATTAACACACAGACCGGTACCGCGGAATAAAAATTGAGCCAGGCTCATCTCTATATAAGCATCTCTTTTTAAGTACATAAAGTGAGTTCCTAAGCTCTAGAATTTCTTGGCCCGAATCAATAAACACTAGCCATAGCAGCCTACCGCAAGCAGCAGCCGAACCATCAACCGAACCAGCAGCCCAGCGACAGTCTCCAGTGTTTTTACCGTATTTACCTTACTCTTGCTATATAGATTGCATATATTCTCATTAACTTTGTCTCTCCTTTTACCCATCCCACCGACCTACCTCCATATAATACTGACTTAGGTTCACGGTTCAGTGCTTAGGTGACGATAGCACCTACGTTCACAAGGGTGTTATTGTGACTTATAGTGCTCTCTTTATCTACGTTCTATTCGCTAGAGTGCCTCTAACGCTAACATACGTTCACGGGGTTAGTTTTAGTGACTCACGTTGCAATAATACGTACGTACACGGGGTGTTATTGTAACTCATAGCGATTTCTTTACTATTCCATTTGCTGAAGTACGACTAATGCTAACTTACGTTCACGGGGTTGGTTTTAGTGGATCAAGATACAGTGATACACACGTTCACGGGGTGTTACTGTAACTAGTAGTGATTTCTTTCTGCTTTCATTCGCTAGAGTACATCCAACGCTAACTTGCGTTCACTGGGTTAGTTTTGGTGACTCACGTGCCAATAACACATACGTTCACGAAGTGTTATTGTAACTTGTAGTGATCTCCGAGTATTCCTGGCCGGCCCGTTATACATATCGTACGTTGAAATTTAGCCGCCCTCCCGTTGTTGTGTATATAGATTTACCCCCCTCTTCTCGCCTTCCACAGTGTCTCATATCTTGTACATGCTTCCCATATTTTCATTGTTTCATCATTTCATCACCGCACTTTCTGTTTTACATGCACCGCTATTATTTTGTATGCACCGCTTATATATATATATATATATATATATATATATATATATATATGTTTATTATGCTGGCCGCCATAAGGCCTTTATTAATTTAATTTGATATTCATTTTTATTTATGTATGTATCACTGATATTTAATTGTGAAATATTTATTTTTAATCGTTCAATATAAAGATCGCATACAGAACACAAAATAATCTAATCAGACAATTTTATCAAAATGTCAACATGATAAATAAATATCAGCAAAGTGGAATCTACAAATTAACATGCACAACATGTAAAAATTGGAAAACCCGACAGGGATCCTTAAAGTAAGAAGTTAAATGGACCAATATGTAATTAGAAGACCCGATTCACAGTTTGCAACCACATACTCCATCAACAGCGACCAATCGAAGAAACCTTGAACAACATGAAATGAAATTAAATTTGTTTGTACATAACGACATAAATGGACCTATGCCCGAAATTGAAGTTACAAAATAAATGAAAAAGTAATGCTTTCGAGGCTTTCTAAATAAATTAAAATATTTCTTAAGAGCGTTGAACAGGGTGTCTGGAGACTGCAGATTCATCAAATCTGCAGACTCCAAGACATAATTTGCGGAAATATGTAATTTTGTTTTTAACAGATTTATATTGTTATCAGCGTTAATAATAAGAATTAGGTAATTCAAACTTTTAATAAATTAAAAATAACTAATACTTACAGGAGATATCTGGAGGATGGAAGCCATAGCATCTATACTCCCTGATATCTCTAGCATATAGATTCAAGGTAACCTCTAAACAAGTTAAATAAATGTTATAATTGGCTTTCAATCATGTGGAGCTATCTGAAGGATAAGCACTACGGTGGGTATACTCCAAGATAGCTCCACGAAAGCATTAAGATGTAATAATTTATGTTCAATTTCAGATTAATAAATATAACATTATTCATTGAACTACTGGGGATATCTGTAGGATGCGAATAATTTCATCTATTTCAAATTTCATATTTTATGGATTGTAATTATTTTAATGTAATTCGCAAGATCCCATAAATAAAATACTCTCTTAAAAACAATTAATAAAGAATTCCTCTAATGCAAGCAAAAGTATTACATATGTTTTAAAAAGCAACATAATGTAAATGATAATGTATATTGACACCGATATATGTTATAGTAAACAATAACCAGAAAAACCAGAAATACACGTAAAGATTAGATCGCAAATTATAGAACTATGTCATTACAATTCACAAATTAATGGGTGTAAGGTCACAAATTAATGGGTGTAAGGTCCAAGAAAAATGCTAACTCGGTTTTAGCATAAATAATCAATAACTATTCTAATTGTATATAGATTTTAATTATATAAAAATTGATAGAATATTAAACAAATCGAGACTATTAAATTAGACGTTATGCTGGCAGTTTCATTATAAACCACCCGCCGTTCTATAATTAAGGTATTCCAAATCTTTGCCAGTATTTAATTTAATTAAAGACGGTAATTTTATATTTTATTATTACTATATTGACTATATTTATTTTTGATATATTAATTGTTTATTATTTAATATCTATTTAATAAAAATTTCGATTCCACAAAAAATTCATATACTTACCAAGATTCATTCCAAAGTGATACAAAAAAAATACATTCTCCTAGAAATGAGACAAAAGCTGTTTCCTTTGACTCAAGACAATCCCAACAGATGATTGCCAATCAAAATCAATGTAGGTACTACACGTACTATAATAAAGATAGAAACATTGGTCTGATCATAACTTTTGATGTACACTGGTTTAGCTGAAATGATGTTAGCCGTTGTTAAGTTGGTAGTAGGTGTGGTGTACGACTATATATTATTATGCAGTAGTCTACAAAATACATTTCGGTTTTATATAGGCAGCAATGAAATGCTTGTTACAAGCAAATAAAACAGTTTGCTAAAAGATCTATTTAATTTAGTTTAGCAGCTATTTCCGCGTTTTATTGCTTTTCAAAGAAGAGTAATACAATATGAATGTGCATAAAATGTATATTTGCATTACATGTCCTACACAAAATTAGTTATATTTAATACGATTAGCCAATTTAAATTATAATCGAAACCAGAAGTTCACCATAGAGCTGAAGCATATTAAAAGATAATAATATTGCTGACTCAATACCAATTACACTTGGCGTACCGCAGGGGTCTATTTTGGGTCCCTACCTATTATTAATTTATATATATATATATATATATATGTGCCAACGTTTCGCCAAAGTCACATGTGGCATTGTTGAGGATTAGAAAGTCTTAGAGAAAGGCTGAGAGAAAAACTTTCTCTAAGCCTCGACAATGCCAGATGTGACTTTGGCGAAACGTTGGCACACTGAAATGCCTATATATATATATATAGAAATTTGAGATTTCCGCGAGTGTAATCTGATGAGTACTTGTTTGTGATAGGCATTTCAACGTTTCTCCAAAGTCACACCTGGCATTATCGAGGGTTAGAGAAAGTCTAAGCCTTCTCTAGAGAAAGTCTTTTTTTAATACGGACCTGGTTTTTTTTGTATGATTAAAAATCATTTCTACCACTTTTTGTTGATTTCAACGCGGTTATTATTTTTTAAAGCCGAACCTGCCTCGATTAGTTTCAGTTACGATATATTTAATTTAGCAGGTTAAAAAAACCAAAAATTATTAATTAAAATATTCTACCTAGTTTTTGGAAAGCTAATGCCTGATAAAAGAATTTAAAATTAATTAAAACATATTATTTATCTTTTATCTGTACTAGGTTCATCTTTTTAAACCAAAATGTCAGAGAAAGATGTAAACTTTTTTCATCAAGCACTAGTTTCCTAAAAATTGAGTAGGTGTTTTTGATTAAAATGTTTTGCGTTTCTTTTTTATCCTGTTGAACTAAATATATCGTAATACCAATTAATCGAGGCAGAACCGGCTTTAAAAATAAGAACCCTGTTGAAATCAACAAAAACTGTTACAAATGATTTCTAATCATACAGGATTGAATTTTGAAACAATTTGATGAAAAAAATTCAGGTCCGAATTAAAAAAATTAAAATAAGTTATGAAACGTTGTATTCCATAAGTATGTTACTTATGAGATAAAAACTACTTTAAAGTTTTTTAACATTCATGCTAGAGTAAATTTTAGAAAATTGCAACATCTTGTTTTTTGCAAATATTTCAAATACGGCTCTGAAAATATAAAGGTTGTTGTTTTTTATTTGTTTGTTTTTCTCTACATTTTTCCCCATTTAAACGTTTCTCTATTTTCTCTACTTTAGGAGATATCAATACTATCTCAATTAAAAAGTGTACATCCTGTATATTATTTTATTTCATTGCTCATAGTTTTATTTGCCTATAGAGATCTTTATTTGACTAAAATCAGATGAGAGTATTCATGTATTGATACAATTCACCTTTAGATCATCATCTCCTTTTATTCTTTATTTTTAAATCAAGTTACTTTTAGAATTATCCACGTAAATCTAGTTACTTTTGGAACTAACAATGTAAATCTATCTAGTTACTTTTGAAACGCTAGCGACATGAACTCAAAATGTTTGTTTACATTCACGACGCCGATATGTAAATGAGCCCCTGGCGAAGGCCTCCGAAACAAACCTCCGCCCAAAGCAAGATTCACATTTCGCGCCAAATCTAGTTACTTTTATGAAAATTTTAAATTCAAATTTCCCGCTACTGCACGACATTGCAATCCCGCACTGGAAATGCAATGTAAGCTGCCATCTTGAGTTTTCAAATGGCAGCTGTCAACGTAAACTATTTATGATAGACCTCACCAATGATAGTGTGACGTCATCATGACATTTTAGAAAGAGTTGAGTTAAGGCGGGTAGTTGGAATCGCCGATCGGCAATTGTTAATACTATATTCTAAATATTATATTCTAGAGAGGAATTAGTACTGCATTACTGCAAATACCGTTTCATATTTAATACGTTCTAATTGGATAAAAAATTGTGGAATCGATAATTTCCATTTTATAAGTAAATACCAAATACTGTAAAAAACGTTTAAACATTTATGTATATATGAGTTGAGTTCTAAAAACAATTTCATATTTTTGCTTAAACTGACTAAACTAAGATGTTTGCTGTGTTCCGTTAGGCACTTTAAATTAAACGAAACAAATATTTTGCGCGCTTGCTGCTGTCCGATCGTAAATCTAAAATTAGAGTTTGTTGAATCGTAAACATTTATTATTTTCTATTCTACTTCGATGTACATAGTAATTACTCTGTGGTATTTCATAATCATCATAAAGTTTATTCCTTCTTGTTAAGAGTTAATATTGTTGTTGTTCTTTGCGTAATACAATTTGCTTTTTCACTTCCCATACAAAACATGATAGAATATACATAACTCTTATACCAGAAAAATTAATTGCTTGCGGAATATACATGTATAATCTGTTCATCAAGTTAGAACTTCGTGGACGTGATCACAACCTCATCTTTTATATAGTGGAAGTCATTCGTTTCAATATATTTCGCATAAAACAAAAGTTGAACCTTCTTGTTTGACTGTCACCTTTTAAGTCGTCTAATAAATTCAATTAGCACAATAGTTGTTTAGGGTAAAGTAAATAAAACTAGCGTAACCTATAAATCGCCTACCCATGAATCCCCTGGTCCCCGCGTACATGCCTATTGACAGCTACGCTATCCGCTTTACCCGCTCTTGACGGACTTTTCGAAAATTTCTAACAGTGCAGCCAAGTGTACTTTGCACGCCAAACTGCTTTGAACTTTTGAATTTGTGTATGCACGTATTCATCAATACATGAATTCCACATCCATACATTTCTCCGCCGATCGCCACCCCAGACTGTCCGCTTCAAACGCCAGACATAAATCTCTCGGTTCTGAGTCACTTGAAATTTTTTTATTGCTCAATATCGATTCAGTATATTCAATTGTTCATAATCGCAAAATCGGGGTCCCATAGTATAGGGTCCCATAGTTCTCTAAATTTTATCTTCTGATCATTCATAGAAACCGAGATACTTAACGTAGCTCTTTCAAACTCAAATTACTCCTATGTCTAATTACTCAAATTACTCCGTGTGTTTTGGTAAAGTCGCTTAATCGCTTAAATATTAAAGAAGCTTTCAATACAAGAAATTTAAGTTTTCGAGAAAATTTATCGCAAAATTTGTAAATCATTAAACACCCGGTAAGTATATTAAATTGTGATTTTAAAAGATGTCTGCCAAGCAGATACGGTTAAAAGTTACAAGAAACTGGAATATAACCAAGATAGAACTACGTTTATTTTTTCTAACATCTTAAACATTCGATTATTCCAAAATTCATAAATATAAAAACGACAAGAAACCATAAGGCCAATACTAAAACTATTAGAAGGAAAGCAGAACACTTATGGTTAAAATTAGAAATTAAGAAGACATGCAATACCAGGGACAAGCTTTTTTCAAGTTGGACTGTTTTAAATTCGTAAAATTAGGCAAATAGATTAATCAATAGAATAATTTTCACTTATATTAAGAATAATCAACTAGTTTATGTCGATTATGTAGATTCAACTGTAGATTAATATAAATATTTCAAATATTCATCACAGTTGGTCATGCTATAACCTTAAATTTAGTTACCTGAAAACATCTCCTTCTGTGTAGCCGAAAGTATACTTAAGAAATAAGTTTTTCCAAAATATAGTGGATTAGACAAATAACGTTGTTTTATTATTATTAAAATTTAGAAAAAAATATTTCAAATAACATTGAAGGAGCTTTAGGTAGCCTATACAGCAAATATTAATCGAACATCCTAGCTTTATAGTTTCTGAGATATATCGAAAAAATTGTTAAATTCTAAACGTGGCAATGTCGCGTTGTATAACAGTTGAAGACTTTGGACTAATTTAATTCGAAGCAAAATATATCCTGCATAAAATTATCCGTTTATACCTCTCCCAAAGTTATAATTTGGACCCGCCACTGCTAACACGATTTATTAAATTGCATGTACACTGTCTTATAAATTTCCTAAAATGAAAATATTGTTTCCTATAAAATTTCTTCTATCTACTTGTTCAGTTAATATACGTATCGATATGTTGACGATCAGTTATCATGGCAACCAATACGGAGTTTTTAAGATATTAGGGACTATACCTTTGGAGCCATTAGAGTTAGACCCCTCATGTGTAATATAATTTTAGAAGGGCTATCAGAATGTATAACAATATACAGGGTGTTACTAAAAGTTTTCTGATTTTTTTTTGATTGCTCAAAATCAGTTCAGTATCATGAATTCCTCACATTGGCATAATTGAGGCCCTTTAGTCTTACATACATTCCCCAAGTTTCATTTTTCCAGCTTTCATAGGAAGATAGCTTTCATAGGAAGATATTTAGGGCAGTAATTTTTTTTTAATTGATTGATTACTATATGTAAGTAGGCTGGTAGTAATTTTCAATCGTCAGTTGTCACGTTTTTTACACACACGCAAATCCACTCTTTGTAGTCTTAGACAATCCGTGAGACTGAAAGTCTATCGATTTTCTCCATTTTTGTAAAGCTTCATTCAAATAAATTTTAAACGTAGAGAAAAGGCAACATCCTTGCTTGGACTTTAGTGACATCAAATTTAGCTTTCCAATATGTTCCACGTTCGGTAAGATGACGATATTACAGTAGACTCACCAGATCCAAAACGTGATTACTACTGAACTTAATGAGGGCGTTTACTAAAATTTTAAGTATATTTTCGTAGAATAGATTTCCAGTATCTTCTGGGACTTATGGTATGGTTCAACTTATTTTGGTATGGTTCAACATACTTAACATGTGCCCTTTTGCATTTAGAGTTAAATTCTAACTTTTACTAGCAGGAAGTCAACTCAATCATCAATTTTAGCATTGAAGTCTCCGAGAAAAAGTCTTTGCACATAACTCATCCTTATTCATTTGCAACTATCTTCATCTAAACCAGGGATGTCCAACACGTGGCCCGCGGGTCGCATGCGGCCCACACTACTTTCTTCTTTGGCCCAAAGTAAAATTAAAAAAATATTATTTTTCACATCAACTTTTTTCGAGGATGAAATTTACGAAGGGAAAATTAAGAACAAGCCTATCCAATGAACATCTCGAAAATTCTTT